>JABAJS010000018.1:0-119953 GCA_018221635.1 Tephrocybe sp. 10521TJB | reverse complement strand
GAGGAGAAACCCACAAGAATAGTGATAGGATGCTGTTCATCGACATCATGGTGTAGCTACAAGTAGCCTCAATACATCTGTATACATATGGTAGATCTATGCCCCGTCATTGCGATACAAGAGGATAAACCCACAAGAATAATGATAGGACGCGGGTCATCAACATCATGGTGTAGTTACAAGTAGCCTTAAGCCATCTGCATACAAATGGTAGATCCTGGTATATCTACACGAAGTCATTTTGATACAAGATGATCGAGGTGTTCAATCATGATTTGTCATGATACTGACATCGAGTCATATCAAGGATCCAAAGTTTTCCTGATGTATGATCAACCCAGAACCCTTGTCAAGCAAGGGGATTAATCGTCTGTTATAAGGATTGAGCGTATCATATTTGTAAGTTATCCATTGATAAGCCTCAAGCTTCTATATTGTCGCATATATATACCTATCCACTATAATTAATGAATGGTTCGAATCGATGACGCAGTCAAATTCGTGGGAACGTCGCGTCAGAAAGCCAGTGCGGTCACGAGCATCACCTGGCGGCCGCGGCAGCAACTTGAAGTTGTAACTCCCTGAGCACTGTCCACAATCTCTCTTTGATTACTTACGACGGCTTTGGGTTACCTATAGCCCTATAAAATGCCATCTTATCTCAATGTTCCTACAGGAAGTACGTCTATAGGCATTGCCTCAACTGCAACTAGTACATTGGTCAATGGCGGGTCCGTTGCCAATGCTGATCTTTCTGGCGGCTTCTCTTTCGCCGAACTCGAGGGAAAGGGCCTCAATGAACAGGTACAGTCATGTCTTGTGGTAATACATCAATTATCTACTCAGTCTTCGCGATTCCTTGATGCAGCTGGAGATTTTGAACAACCAACTTGTGTTGGAGCAGCGTATTATCGAGGGTGCAGAGAATTTTCTTAACATGGATCTCAACGTGAGCTTATCCAATTTCATGTCCACAGACAACTCATGAACACTCAATTACCAGGAATCCCTTCGGCTTCAAGTCAAATCCGAGCTGGAGATGGCGGAGAATAAGATCGGGGCAGTCAGAGCACAGATTGAAGTCGGTGAGCCGTACTAATTGCTAATTTCAAAACATTTCTAAACAAGACTGGAAGTCACGAAAATGAAGTCGAAGCAAGCTGGTGGAGCTGCCTCACTGAAGCGGAAGTTGTTCCAACAAGAAGCCAGAGGGAAGGACACCTTTGACAGAGGTATAACATCAATGATTTCTCGACGTGTGTTCTAACCACGAGATACTAGGGGAGGACTTCCGAACTGCACTGCAAAATGCATCCAGTCTTCTCTCCAGTCTGGTCTCCTTCACGTCGTCGCGTGCAACTGGTCCTGCTTCATCGTCAAGTTCACCGCTCAATTCTCCGGAGACAGACCCCCAAGTGATCGAAACAATGACAAAACTCATTGATATCCTACGGCGTAGCCTGCGAGTTCGATATGAATTGAAGATCGCTGAAGTTCTGCACGCGTACGTTCGCGCAATCTGAAGTAGCACACTTGCTAACTCAAGTTATAGCGTTCTTCCATTCTTGGGCGACAAACACTCCAAGCAAGCTAGGGCAGCAGCCTATCGACTCATACGACATACTCTGGTCGATGCGGAATCGGTGAAGTTAGTCGATGAAAGCCGTTCACTGGATTGGTATATTGTCAAGTGAGTTTGACAGCAATGATGCAACGATGTAAACTTACTATTTGCATTTGAAGGTCTTTAAACCGAGACAACAAGCACAGTGTCGAGAAGGAGCAGGTCATTAAGCTTGTCCGAACCATGGTCGAGATTGGCACGGCAAAGCGTGATTCCTTGTCATCAGGCGTGTCAGGAAGTGTCCCTATCTCTGAGCCTATTATGCGCGCTATAATCGCCGTCGCCGAGCAGCCTGAGGATCCATTTCGACCCATCTGCATCGAAACCTTGGCAGAGATCTGTACGCGCTCCTTACTCTAGACCGCCATGATGCTGACTTTCTGAACATGAAGTGTTGATTGATATCGACCTGGTGTCTAGAACTGGTGGCATTGGCTTGCTTTTACACATGTTGGAAGATGGGCCAACGGAACTTGCACCCATCCTTTCTGCAGCATTCCTGCACATCGTGGACTCACCTCGCACCCGAGCCTACCTGCGGGTTGGGGAAGACCTAGAGGTTAGGCCCATTTTCCGGCTTACTTTTTTGTAGCGCTGAAAGATTTTACTAGCTTGCCCTGTCCGCCATAACCGATGCCTATGGTAAAGGTCCCGATCATGTAGACCGAATGAGAAGTTGTGCAAGAGTGTTACAATCCATGCTGCGGACGTGGAGCGGTACGTCGTTCTCGAGTCCCTGCATCTGCTCTCTCAATCAACATCACCAGGCTTGATGTACTTCTGCATGGACAATATGCGTGCCATCCGATCCGTAGTCGACACCCTCCGAATACCATCTCTTGATACCAGGGTTTGTGTCTAGTCATGTTCAGAAATTTTAAACACTTACAAGCTTAACCAGGACATCATTCTCGACATGTTTTTCGATCTCCTAAATATCAAACCACCAGATTGGCATCAGACCTTTATCGACGGCCGCCGGTTGACAAGTAAGTCACAGTCTGGTCGCTTTTGGAAACAGGGGGCTGATACTAGTCACTGAAGTGTACCAGAAGCCCAAAGATATACTAGAGACCCGCATAGAACCTGAAGCTAGCGAAAGAGGATATCAAACTTTCAAGCTGACGGATCAATACCTCGCACTTCTAGTCCTTGTTCTCACCCATGTAGGCCTCTGTGAGGTGAGTTTCGTCCTTTGCGTGGATGTTGTCGATTTCACACATAACTAGGCGCTCTCTTGCATGCTCGAGGAATCTATCACTGGATCCAACTTGACGCGTAAAGCCACTTTGCTACTAGCAGAAGTTCTACAAATGGCGAATCGAGTACTACCACTTTCAGTGGCAGCCAAGATCCAGGTTTGCCTTGGGTCACAAAGCACCACTACAACGATCTTACCTTTTTTCACAGACAATTCCTGAAGTGTTCGAGAAGGCGACTAACTACAGTGATGGGGAACACCGCATCGTCGGTACCTCAGCCATGTCAGCCATTGACAGCTTTAATCGAAATCGCGCACGATTACAACCTAGCACCGTGAAAACTAATCGCCCTAGGTCTGTTGGTCGGCTCATTATGTCCAACGAAGATATACTGATTCAAAGATCAGAGCCAACTCTGTTGAAGACGCTGTGCGACGTGGTCAAAGACAAGTCGAACAGGTTAAGTTAAAGATGAGCATGCAAATGGACGACAAGACGTTCCAATCTTCGTTGCTAGAAACTCAAGTAAGAGCGACTGTCTTTTGTCCCATTGCTTCGTCCATCTCATGTCCCAAACAGGTGATGCTCACCAAGGATTCATCTAAATGGCACTTTGAGACGCTACAGGAGTTTATCGAGGGACCTCTACTGAATCCAAAACGCATGGAAGAGGCCATTAAGGTCTCACGGTTCGTTCGACGCCTGATGACTTTCTTCCATCCCTTTAGCCACCGATTTGCAGATATGCCCAGGACGAAGGTGAGTGAACCTTCGATTGGATATGGTTTGCCGTATTGACAAGTGGGCCCCTAGGCAAACGCCAAATGGGTTCGACTGGGATGTTCATTGCTGTCGACCCTTATGTCTAGCTCCGATGGCGTGAGGTATCTATCGACCGAAGATCAGTTCCTCTTGCAGATTGTCAAGAGTTTCGCTCAGCTTGATCCTGTAGGTTACTTTGCTTCGCTGAGCGATTTAGTCTTTTCTAAAGCGTGCATATCTGTGCCTTTTAGTTCAATGGTGTCCCCGATTCAGATCCTATTTTCTCGAAGAAACGCGTTGCGGATACTCTGACCTATGGGTATTTGGAGATGCTGGGCACTCTCAGCAAGTACAAAGATGGGATTGAGTAAGTGATTCTTGCACAGGATGACACCGGTTTCTCATATGACTTGCATGATAGACTTTTGGAAAAGTTTAAGGTCTTTACGGCGTTCTACCACCTGAGCGAGTTACGGAGTCGGGAAGACCTCATCAAAGGGATCATTGAAAACCTTGATTATAGCATGTTCGTTGAATTCTCGTCTTTTGCTATTTTGATATTGAAGCTGACGTCTCTTTAGTGATGGACATCCCCGGATCGTTTTGTCGAAGGCACTCACCTCCAGCTACAAGGTACGATCGACGTCGCTGCTTTCTTCAAGCATCGAGACTTACCAAAACAGCACATCCGCCTTTTCGCCACACAACACTTGGGCGATTTGATACGTGGATCGGCGAGCGCCAACGCCTGGACTCTTCGTCTGCTTCTTACACAGCTGTATGATCCAGCAGCTGAAGTATGCGAACAAGCTGTGCATTTCCTTGAGGAATTGTGCGAGGCTAAAGACATACTGCAACTGGTGGTTGAGATGCAGCCTACAATGGACCATTTGGGGGAGATTGGCCATCCTTTACTGCTAAAGTGAGTCACTCGACAAAATTGTGTGCATGCTTCTTATGCTATTTAGATTCATGTCGACGCCAATGGGCTTCCGTTATCTTTACGATGCTGGGTATATTGATCGTGAAATGGACATGTGGTTTAATGTTGGTTTCTTCGCTTGTCTGGATCCCTGTTTGTTGACAACTTTTTTAGGAACGAAATATATACTACGTCGTACAGGTGGAAGTCTTTCTGGCAAAGGCTTTTAGTAACGCCACTGATGATGACGAGTCTATGTTTGTTAATTTATATCCTCAATTACGACCCGAGACTGATGTAGACGTGTACTAGGGCCTTTGATGGCACAGTACCACCTCATTTCTATGGCGAGATGGCCAAAACGGAGCTTGGATGTCAGATCCTTCAGGAAAAAGGACATTTTACAGAGTTTTCACAGTTCATTCGGAAGCATAATGAGGAGAGTGAAGATATGGAGTTGATTATGAAACTGAAGAGCATATTGTGGGCGGTGGTATGTCCTTGCCATCTCGACTTCTGTATGTGTCTGATATTCATGCCAGGGAAATGTGGGTTCGACGGAAGGAGGGCTCCCGTTTCTAGAAGAAGAGGAAATTATTCCAGCAGTGCTTACTATTGCGGAGAAGTCTCCTGTCCCATCAATTCGCGGGCGAGTGGCGGAAAGACATTCATGACGAAAAAGATTATGATTATTGACATCACGCTCTAGGACGTGTTTCTTTGTCCTTGGTCTCATATCGTCGACATCACAGGGTGCTGAAATCCTGGATGACTACCATTGGGAAGCTACCCTTGACCCTTTGGGAATGTCAACTGGATTGTGTGTACCCGTTGACTTCGAGGCCTTTACTACTGTATGTGCTCTAACAAGCTTATCCACATAACTTTCCACTGACGAAATTAAATGTAGATACCCACATGGACTCCAGTGATCGCGAATAGAACTGAGGGGCGGTTGATACCGCCCAGCGCTGAAGCTGAAATCGAGGTGATCACTGCTATACAGAACCTCGCGAACACCGTCATTGCAAATGCATCCTCGCGGTCACTAGCACGGTATGTCCATTTTTATTATTCGTATGCTATCTGTTAAGCTGTATCCACAGAATGAAATCCCGCCCCGAATACCGTCATATTTTCACCTCGCCCACGATGTTCTTCCGAGCACTCAACATCATTTCCACTCAACGCTTCCGCCTACCAATCAGACGTTACATCGTCGATCTTTTCAACCTGGAGTTGAACCAAGAGCTTGTCATGAGGCTCAAGCAATGCGCAGCAGTGCTGAAAGTACATCCATCCTACAAGTTATCAGCGTCCGACACGAGTCGCCTGAGCATGTTCGGCCCGCTGGGCAGGCCACGGAGAACATCCATGAGCGACGAAGAAGACGAGCTGGACCCGCCTACGACTACTGCCGTTCCTGCGGAAGCCCAGCAGCCTGTCATCTCGCTACAACCTGTCCACAAGGTTGTCGGGTTCGACGCGATAGAGGTACACTGAGACGAATTCTCTTTTCTTTTTCATGGGACCTCAACATTTTGTCGATGTATTACTTTGCTCTAGGAACTTTGTAACATAGTTGCACATTTCTGTATTACTTACTACTGCCACCCACTGCCACCAATGTAGTGTTCATTTTTTTTTTAATTTGTGGTTTATTTTTGAAATGGCAAAGGCGTTGGATTCAAGCAAGCCCAAACAACCGCTAATCGTTGCGAACGACGACTCGGACTCGGAGCAACTTGCCGCTATGTCCCTCCTCCAAGCCTACCGTCTCTCAACGAGAGGCGCAGTCCTTCGTTCTCCCGCTCTCAGGCGCTCCCTTGCCACCGACCCCGCTACCCCAGCTACCTCGGAGGACAAGAAGGAGTCGTCGGACATCCTCGCACCCGCTCAACCAGCTCGCGATGTTATGGTTGCCGATGTCATTAGTGGTGCTCCTCGTGCGTGGTCTCCTTGATATCATAGCCTCCTTATAATTAACCTCGCTCCATGTAGCTGAATTGCGCCACCGGGCGGTGCGAGTCTATCAGCCTACCCAAAATACGATGCAAAGCGGTGGAGCCAAGTCTGAGCGCTGGAGGATAGACTTTGACATTCTTCTGGGTGGTGGACGTTGGGAGAACCCTTTGATGGGATACGCGAGCTCGTGCGTAACCTTGTTGTCTAATTCTATGTTTACAAGATTTGAACTTTATTCGCCCCTTGTAGTGCCGATTACATGCAAGGTACTCGTCTGTCGTTCCGAACGAAAGAAGATGCTATCCACTTTGCAGAAAAACAAGGTGTGTAGATTGCAAGCATTGACAAGTAACAACTCTGAACACTCATATTTAGGATGGGATTACTACGTGTATGTCCTTTTGGTTGCGCACTTCGCTCATGCTCACACACTACAGGCAACCTCCCACTGTGAAACGGATACCACCCAAGAACTATGCCGAGAATTACTTGTACCATGCAGACAAACTCCGAATCATGAAGACGAAGTAGATTTTAGACACCACCGGCATCCTCCAATATCATTTTACTAAAACCATTGCTAAATATACGAACACGCGCAATGGTGCCTCTAAGACGCTCAAAGAATGGATGATAGAACTTGATCATAATGCCAGTGACACATACAAGAATACTAAGCGAAATACATAAGATTGTTCTTCTTCTTGCTTTGCACTGAAATATGGCATTAGAAGAAGAGAAAAAACAAGGTGAAAGTGAGCACGCACCCTCAGAAATTCCGCTAAGGAAGTGCTCGTGACCCAGCTTCGTCGCACCTTCCCTCAACGCAATCATACCGGCCTCAACACAGACGGCCTTCAATTGCGCTGCATTGAACTCGTCCGTACTCCGTGCCAACTCCTCGTAGTTGACATCAGGTGAGGTAGTCATCTTGCGTGAATGAATTTCGAGGATCCTGGCACGAGCATTCTCGTTTGGTAGGGGGAACTCGATCTTCCTGTCTAGACGGCCAGAACGAAGAAGAGCGGGATCCAAGATATCAATTCTGTTGGTGGCAGCAATAACCTGATAGGAAGTAGGTGTTGTCAGTTGCATACATATCAGATTTGTGAGACTACTCGCCTTGATTCTCTCATCACTGCTAAAGCCATCCAGTTGGTTAAGGAGTTCAAGCATAGTTCGTTGAACTTCTCGGTCGCCACTCTTCTCAGAATCGAACCGCTTGGTTCCTATCGCGTCTAGCTCGTCGATAAAGATAATTGCGGGTGCCTTCTCCTTTGCAAGTGCAAACGCATCTCGTACAAGCTTGGCACCGTCTCCAATAAACATTTGTACCAGAGAAGGGCCAGCGAGTTTGAGGTAGCACGCTTTCGTTGAAGCCGCACAAGCACGAGCAAGAAGCGTTTTACCGGTACCTAAAGACAGCGATCATCATTAAACTTAGTCCTAGAACTCACAGCGATAAGCGCGCACCAGGAGGACCGTACATGAGACATCCCTTTGGTGGACGAATGCCCAAGGTCTTGAACTTATCGGCTTGCTCCATAGGAAGAACAATTGCCTCAACGAGTTCCTCAATCTGTTTCTCCAGTCCACCAATGTCGGTGTAAGTTTCTGTCGGACGCTCGTCTACTTCCATAGCCTTCACCCGCGAATCGAATTCAGCGGGTAGGGTGTCAAGAACCAAGTACGAATCCTTATTGACTCCGACAAGGTCGCCTGGCTGGAGTTTCTCTGGTGGGACGAGACCAATCAGAGGGAGGAAGACAGTTTGGCGGGTAGATGTCTTAATGACGGCGCATTTGCCTTTGCGCATAGAGTCCAGATCTTGGTTTGCACCGTCCTCTTCAACCTCGGGATCGACTTCAAGAATCTATATCTCTTGCTTAGTAAATGATACAATTATGGCGAAGTACCGTTCTCACTTCAACGATATTTCCAACCAAATAGGGCAGGACCTTATTCTGTTTGATCTTCTCTCTGTTGTCCCGAATCTTCTCCTTCATTGTGCTCTGTTCGTGTTGCAGTCGTGTAGTCTCTGACCTCATTACCTGAGATGATCATCACGACCATATTCAAAAGGAAGAGAAGCAAAATTCACAGACCTTGATGTCATTGTCCAGAAGCCGTATCCTCGTCAAGATTTCGTCAGTGCTTAAAGACAGGATATCTTCTGGGATGTCCGCCCATGTCTCTTCCTCAGGAACGTCGGGAGCAGTGTCCATTTCTGCATCAGTGGTGGGCGCTGGTGTTGACGAGGAGGCGGCCTCAGGCTGCTTCTCTGGGTTTGAAGGGGGGTTATTTGGGGGAGGAGTAGATGACATGGTGAAGACTGAAATTGGTGAACGCGTTCAGCTGAGAGGACGCGTGTCCTCACCTCGGTACAAACAAGACCAAATACACTTGCCCCTCTCCCCGAAAGTCATGGCCGAATCTGGTCCGGGGCCATCTGAAGAAGAAAAGGCACGCTACGAGACTCTCAAGAACGAACTCAAGAAGGCTTTGCCCAAGAAACGCCAGGTAGACAAGCAACTTGTATGTCGCAGTGACCTATCTTCGCGTCCATACTCAATTTGTGGCATTAGGCAACCGTTGAAGTTCAAATATACAACCTCGAAGCGACCTACTTGACAGAGACAGCAGCTCATAGTGGAGGGAACATTATCCAAGGCTTCGATGGATACCTCAAGAATCAGACTACCGGTCGGAGAAAATACGAGATAAATGACCAGGATCGCCTGTTCTCTAAAAGCAGTCTGACCTACCAAAAGGTGTGTAGGTGCATTTCAGTTTCTCTTCAATTAGTATTTAATGTGTCTTCATGCAGTCTCTTGATCTTATGGGAGAAGGTGACGAATCGACTGCTACAAACGACGACTACCATAAGCAACCGACACCGGGCGTCACTACTGTCGTTGTGCCCCCTGCCACGAGAACGCAAGAGCTTTCCGTAGCACAACAAAAGAAGATTAGGGACAGAGAATATCAACGGAGGAAGCGCACAAGTGCGAGCCTACGGGATGGTGATAGTGACGAAGAAATTGTTATCGCGGCCACCACGAGCTCCAGGAGACCATCGAAGAGGGCACGGCTGGCAGACGACGATTAACTTATTTTTATTGTAAGTGCTCTGGTCGGGATATCACTGCGCACCTCGCTGAGACAGCATCCCGTTTAGATTAGGACTCATGTTGTAATTATTATATTGTATCACCACACTCACTACTAGACATCTAATGCTCCCAATAATGCTTTGATTCCTGCCTCATCCATTCCGCCGCCATCTGGATCTACAGCTTCAATACACCGCGAAACAGCGATGATTTGTTTCGGCTCCTTCGCACTTATCCAAACGCGCCCATTCATTCCCACAGCAACTTCTAGGGGAAACCTTGCCCCGAGCAAAGGAAGCAGGAAGTGTTTTGGGTCCAGAAGACTAGGAAATGATCATATTAGTTGCCGTCTGTACGGCCATGGTCAGATACTACTCACTCGCGACATATTTTTAGGCTGCATCTCACAAGGAATCCACCCTTCACCTCGCCAAACCCCTCCGATTTCCGCGTCTGAGCATCGAAGCATTCCAGCTCTGGCTCCATGTCTTTGTGCGCCAGTGAAACACGTGCGTATACAAGGCAGCCAATCTATACATTTACCATTAAGTATTCCATGAAAAAAATTCTAAGCCATGAGTAGTGAATACTGTGTGCTCGTACCTTCAAATTCGGCTTATTTCGTTTTGTTGCACCCTCAAATGCCAGTCCATCCAACGAAGCAGAGTGTGCAGCTCCAATGTCAACCCGAAAGCCATCTCCAACTTTTTGCACAATCGTTCCGATCACAGATTCTTGAGGTGCAGGAACATACTATTGTAATGGTAAATGAGTTGTCGATAGGCCGAGTGGTCTGTGTACGGACACGTCGTGAGTTACTCTCGACCCACCATTTACTGCCATTAGCTGAATGGTTTAGAGTTCCTGCTCGTGTGGTGATTATACTGGAACCAGCTTCGCCTGCGTCAGACCTCTGGAGAAGTCCTGGACCAAGTTTTAGGTTCACATGTTGCGCCGGTACGATTGTGCCAGGAAGTACAGTAGCCGACATCGTGGTAGAAGGAGAAAGTAGTAGTGTTGGGCGTCACGCTGATCAGCCTTGACCTCGAACCACTACCACCGATATACCATGACTACACGTCTTGTCGCTGAATTCCCTGAACTGGCCCACCTGTCGTACGTAGAATATTCTGACTATAATATCTACGATAAGTTCACAGAGTTTCAGGCGAGAGGATCTCGAGGATCTCCTAGCAGATCAACTCTACTTCCAGGCCGTATTTCATTCTTTAGATCGTGTCAAGGCTCTCTATCAGGGCCAGGCCGAACTTGGAATGGCTAATGAGTCAATAGCAAGTACGTTCATTCAAATAATTGCTCGGTATCATCTAAAGGCTGGTGGATAGATAATAACCTCACACTTCAGGAGCACCTCTACCAGCTTCGATCGGAGACCCAGGAAGCCTTCAATGAAGCAAAACGTCTGGAGAATAGATGGAGAGAGCTTGAAAGAGAGCAAAAGGAGGTCTACCAGGTAAACTACCGTCACTATCTTGACCTGTTATCCACTCAGCCCATGCTCACACTACCAGCGCTTCACTCCTCAATTCCTTCTCATGAGACTGAAGCACAGCACTACTGCTCAGGACGACGCGTCTGAAGCTCTTGCCTCCAAATTTATTCATGAACAAGTGCATCCAGGGACGTCGACGCCAAATGGAGGGGCAGGGGTTGATGAGTTTATCAAGGAGTTCAAAGAACTAAGAAAGGTCTATCACAAACGAGCGATGTGGGGCGAGAGGTGGAGTGATGGTAAGATTGCATGGAGGGACGATTGAGGCTGAGGCTCTCTGGACGCCTCTTTATTTACGGCCTTGTGGTAAATATTTCCTCTTGCTGTCCGACCTGCTTCAGAGATGAGCTGAACAATATTTTCTCGGCTAGAACTGGAGCCCGCTCTCGCGTCGCAATCCTCTGTTTGGATTCACGGACCTTCGAGCCTGAGGACAACCCTACGGCAGGATCACATGGCCACCGTGTTTCGAAGTCCTGTACTACTACATGCGATTCACTGCAGACTCAGATACCGGCTCTATACCTCTTCTGGCACTTGATACCTCTAGACCTCCGGGGATTTATCATGAATCATACGTGTGTCTGCTAAATCCAAACTCCTTTGTGACGATTGAGGCCCTCCACATATGTTTCACGCCCGACGATCAAGCGGTAACCTGTGCTCGTATTCCGATGATTTATCTTGTCCTGTATTTATAGTGCGGTTTTGTCCAGAGGCTATATAGTTTTCGTTGGTGCTGTTGGTGCCATGCGGGGAGATTGCTCTTGGCTCTTGATGATCAATTCCAATTTAGCTCACTTGCGCCTGCACTTCCACCTCGCCAGAATCTCGCTTTGGAATATACTCATTGTGTCACAAGACGAGTTTTCATGGTTCATTCCTCAGTGGTCTACTTTCAGGGCCTTACAAAGATAATTATCAATCTCCGAGGTAGCTGCACTGAACATAACGGGATGGTTCTAATCTGGTTTCGAGTACAGAAGACGGCACATTCGGAATTATGTTGGATAAGCAGTTTCCTTCTGACCTTACCCGCATGTCACCAATGTGCTGGCAGACCGAGGTTACAGCATGCTAGTAGAGCACGATCCCATATAAACGCTCCTCCTCCTACCCCAGAGAGCATATACGGAAACATGTACTCCATAGCAGCTTTCCTATCGCTTATACTTTTGACTGGTTCTTCGCAGGCTAGAACAGTGTTCTCCGTTAGTTCTTTGTCCTTCTACTAGCATTACCGGATATATGCTGACTATCCATGTGCCAGGCTGTATCTGTTGACGGTGTTGATCAAGGACATGGTATCGGTGTCCGCGTACCTACCGCAAACACTGTGAGTTGAGCCCCGGATTGCAGCAATGATGCCTTTCAGACGAAGATATTTTCCAGCCCATCACCGACATCTCATCGAACGACATTATATGCAACACAGGATACATCCAGCCTGTATCCCAGGCAGTGATTCCCGTCCCTGCTGGCGGGCAAGTCACGGCCCAATTTCACAAAACTTCTGCTGGATACCTCGGTCCCGATCCCGCTGATCCTCTCGATCCCACCAACAAAGGTATGCATTCGATAATCTATATCAGAATCCACTGTCCTGACGGATTCTGATAACGTATCGCTTCGAATGCAAAGGTCCCGTCTTGATATACCTGTACGTCCTTGTTTCTCAGAAACGGTTTAACCATTTCTGATCATACATACATCGACAGTGCCGCTGTCCCTTCGGCGACGCAATCCGTTGTGACAGGTTACTATACTTCTTTGGTACAACCTCGTGGACCTGACGTCCTGCCCCCACAGGTCTAGAGTGGTTTAAGATATTTGAATGGGGATATGATGCCACGACACACCAATGGGGCTCTGACAAGCTCTTCCTCAACGAGGGAAACGTCACCTTTACGATTCCCCCCTGCATCGAAACAGGTCAATACCTTCTAAGGGCCGAATCGATCGGTATGCCACTTTGCGTATATAAAACACGATGCACACGTATCTGAGGTGCTACACAATGAATTTAAATAGCCCTTCAATCCGCTTCTTCTTATCCCGGCGCCCAGTTCTACGTCAGTAGTACATCTGCAACCGAAATCTTTGGGGTTCGTTTCTGAACCATGGACTGACCTCGCCTTAGATGAGCTGTGCTCAACTCTCCGTCACCGGGTCTGGAACGGCCAGCCCATCCACAGTCAATTTTCCTGGTGCATATACACGTGAGTAATCATTGTGGCGTTGAATGAATCCCATTCAAATTGTCGCCCAGCCGATCAAAGTATCGTGATCGCAGACATATACTCAGTTACCAGCTACGTAACACCAGGTGAGCTTGAAGCAGTTTTCAGATACTCTGCAAAGCGAAGTGCTTATCCACCTTTTAGGCCCCACCGTCTTTACTTGCTGATATGAGAGTATACCTGATTCACAGACAGACTATGATGCAGCCGATATATATATGATTTACCTCGACGCGCCCTCAACAGCTATGCTGCTCCAGCCAAGCATCCCACCCCAGCACCTCCACATCCTCTCAACAACTTTCATTTTATCAACCCTTCCTAGATCTGGATTCTCTAAGTCACCTACGTCCTCCAAGAATCCTTCGCGCAAACGGGACCGTGGAGGCAGATGTTTCTCGGCAAAAGTCCGAAGACGTGCCACAGAGAGAAGCAAGAGGCCAGACGTCAGTGGTGGGATAGTTCCTGTGTCAGATGCACCGCTTTTATGAGTCCGCGATTTAGGTTGGGTGATGAGGAGACGTTCAGTGCGGCTGGGGAACGATCTAAGTATTTTTAAGTCACGGTAAAGCCACAAAAGACACACCGCATGGCAGACCAAACACCTGAAATTTTTCGTTTCCCTCCATACTTTCCGATGCCCCTTCCCCCGGACCAGAGTGCCATGAGCGTTCCGCCAAGGAGATAAACGATGCCAAATGCTGGTGCCACACCAACGAAGGCAAAGGTCAGCTCTTGTGATTTGAGCAACTTGTCGATACCGGAAAGCGCTTGGTCAATATCAACCTGCGAAGGGAGTTCACATGAATGCCAGACAGTTTTCATTTAGACCCACCTTGGCCTTTTGCACCTGGATGAATACAGATCGTAGAAGTGTGCCAGTGACAGCCGATTTCAGTGGAGTTCTGATGTCTTCTTCATAGATCTCGAGCACCGGCGTCAAGTCACCGAGCCTTATCTGCCTTGATAGATCTGCCAGCTGTTCAGCGTCATAATGGAGTTGATCTTTGGCCAGTGATAGAGTCATCCTTTCGAGAGACTAAAACCGTTAGCCAAAATAGGATCAAAGACTTAAAGCATCTTACAGCAAGGTCGGCGGCGATACCCTCTTTCTGGACGATCATACCATCTTCGCTACCAGCCCGAACAGTTTTAGCGACATCTCTCAGTGGGTCGAGAAGCCATCCCTTCACGAAACCTTCTGCCGTGGCCTTCGCATCAATTGCAAGCTCAGCTAAACTCGCGCGGGAGGCGTAGGCCAAGCGCAACGCATAGATACACAATGGAGGAAGTAAGAGTAGTCGAGGCCAGATAAGGGTCATATGTGATGGGCGATGGAGTTCTTGTGATTCTAGAAGGCGACGATGTGCATCTTTTTGCGTGGAGAAGACGGCCGTTGACAGAGCTAAAATTTCATCTAATGGCTTTGTATCCGATTTGCTGCCTTTGTTGAGGGTAGACAAGGCCTTCGAGGGATCGCCGCCCTCCGCGATACAGGCCATAAGACGGGTACAGGAATGTATGTGAGAGGGCTCTTGAGTGGCTAGGGAGAGTTCATTTCGCATATGCGCAAGATAACCCAGGGCCTCGGCCCTTTGATCTCTGATTTTCTCTAGCGCTTTCCGTTTGAGATTGCATTCCTGTCTTGTAAGTTCGATTGGCAATCTCGTCAAGGCAAAGAGTGGCGCGAAGGTTTGCTGAAATATGTTGCTTGTGGATGCGGGTGCTGGGATGGATGTCGACAATAGTAGTGCAGACGATGTGATGGCAAAAGGTGGGTGGCGAAGATGAGGGAATAAGGCTTGATGTAGTGCGTTGAATGGGTGGGTGTCCGTTGAGGGAAATAGATGCCGAAAGGAAGAGGGTGTGAAAGCGGAGAACGTCAGAGGGAGATTCTGTATTCTAAGTGCTTGAACCACCACCCGAGTCAAATTAGCCAATCGATGGGGGGACGCTGTGGTCTAAAGCTCGAACATGACTTGCTTTGCACAAATAGATAGACATACTTTGTAGTAGGTATGAGGCTATATTCCAGCTAGAGCGCTCTATGTCTGCCCACCACTCCGCCTCAGTCTCAGCTTCCGTTGCTTGGGCCAAGTAGGTGTCTAGCCCTTCTGCATAGAGTCCGACAAGAAGCTTCGATATTATGGCATTCTTGAAAACGTAGTTCTCAGAGTCAGTTCCCAAGGAATACACCTCTGACTGCCGTTCAATCTGGGTTAATGATCCTACGGTGTCGACAACGAGAGAGGCCGAAAGTGGTTGATTTAAGGAAGCTAGCAAGATCTGAAGCTCCTTCTTGTCTCCATCCTCACAATAGGTGGCCAAGGTTTGGGCAACGGGGAAATTTTGTGGAGCGGTGAGTGGTTTGATGAGATGGTCGACAAACGCTGAAGGCATCGCCGTTTGAACTGTGCCAGCAATTCTAGAAAATTCAAAAGTCCAACGCGTGACGTCACCTTCCATGTGACTCCCCCAATTTTTTTTGACGCTACCTATCGTCATTAAGTCTCGAGATAACGTCTTTTGCGCATATCTACTTTTAACAACTCCTCGGCTCGAACTACGTCCAAACCTCTGCTGGGAAACTGCCGGCTAAGCTAATGGATGACATTGATATCCCTGTTTTTGGCACCATCCGAAGGACAAGGTCTACGCCGCATCTCTCCTCCCTTTTGTGGTTACCTTTCCAGGATGCCTACTTGAACCGTGTGCGTGGCGGTCGCAATTGAGAGACATCGCACCCACGTGAATGTTGGTAGTTTTGGGCATTGGCTCATGAGTTCAAATGCCCCTATCCCCTCTACACGTCAGTCCTTCGACTGTCTAACTATACTCTCGATCCGTCCGTGCGTCGTTAATACAGTGACGTGTGTTTCAAATCGTCTTCCGCCTTTTCGGTATAAGGGCAGTCAGTGAACACTATCCTTGACGAGAGCCATGGCCATTTCTCCGGCCCAGACAGCGTCAGTCAGTCTTGCTGAAGAACACTCCTATGCACTAATTATTATCTTATGAAGTCATGGGCCTATTCTCATCGGTACAGTCCTCAATTTCTTTTTGTATGGTATCACTATCTCCCAATTGTATCTATATTGTACCTTCCCGAATCGGTGTGTCTATTTCAACCACCCTTGCCTCTCCATCACCAGTTGAAGACAAATCTGTAGCGATGGGCGTTGGGTCAGAGGCCTCGTGAGTATCAGTTAATTTTTTCTTAAAAGTCATTTTGTCTCATCAGGACTTTCCAGGTGTGCTTATTATTCCTCGGAGACACAATTCACACTTTGTTCACTGTTCTGTATTTGTACGACTCCTTAATAAAGCATTTCGGTCCGTCTCAGAAGTGAAAAAAGGCCCTATTGTCACTTAACTATACTTTCTAGGAAATGCGACATATTTGATGACTGGAAATTGGGTCTTTTCGATGGGTAAGTCTGATTCCCATCCTATGCCCACAAATTCAACTGAAAATTTCCGCCAGATCCTGCTCTTACGGTACACCACAACGAACACTTGAACTCTGTCCTCGACACTAAATTTCCTACAGGGCATGCTCGGAGGCCTTGTCCAAGCTTTCTTCGCTTGGAGAGTCAAAGTTCTAACAGGAAACATCCTCGCGACCTTGATCATTCTGCTATGCGCATCGGCTGCTTTCTGTAAGTGGAGATTTCCGCATTTAACGATATCTAATTCTTCTCGTGAGCAGTGATGGGTATCGCAACCGCCGTCGCCATCGGCATTGTCCCTCACTTCGTGGACTTCCAAAAATTTAAAGTTATCGTCATCATCTGTGTGTGCTGCATTGAAATGCTGGGCAATCATCATTTGATGATACTGTCTATCTTAGGGCTAGTTGCGTCTTCGTTTGCAGACATAATAATCACTTGCTCGCTAGTTCTTTATTTGGTATGTTTGGATATAGTCAACCTCCTTGTGTGGCGCTGACTAAAAGTGATCAGAAGAAAAATAGGACCGGTTTTGTACAAACGGATACATATGTAGACCGTATAATTAGACGTATGTGTTTTATGGGTTCAACTGATCAAGTTCTTGACCTGATAATTGTAGTAACTGTTCAGACAGGCAAGTGCTTGATATTCTTTAGATACCTTCAAAACGTGATATGACTGCAGCTCTCAATCAGGCTTAATCACGGCAATTTGGGCGTAAGTCGACTTGGGAACAATGACATGAATATTGTTGATCGTACAGGAAATTAGTTTCGTTGATCTGATGGTGTACCTGCTGAATGCAAGTCTCTCCTCCTGTCCTCCTTTTCTGTCTTTTGCTCACTGTACAATTCAAGCCGACTGGCCTGTGAGTTGATTCATATCTCGATGTTTGCCTTCGTCACCTCAAACTTCTTGCTAAGACACCTACTATTCAACTTCCCACTCTCCAAGCTCTACACAAATTCTTTGATGAGTAGCCTCAATGCGCGAACCTTCTGGAACTATGAGCGCGATGACGACAGCATAGTTGTACCCCACATGAGGTCCATATACCGACTCTCGACATTCCAAACGAACGTCGAGGTTCCAGAACGACACGTGAACAATTTTCCTCCGCGTAGCCGCTAATGTCTGATTTATCTGTCCTGGCGGTACAGCGCGACACAGAGGCAAGTAATCCTGACTTCACATGTTAAAGATCACTATATAACCACCTTGCAGGTTTTTGTTCATGTCGAGTCCCATCAGATAACTGATCCGCCCGAAAATCCCAGAAATTGATGTGACGCCGTGTGCAATCGGTGACGCTGTTCAACTGCCTTCTACGGCCTGAATGGCGAGGGCGTTTCGGGCAGAATAGCATTGGTAAATCGGAGTCGTGAGTATCACTACTTGCTTCCATTGAAGTAACTATTGAATTTTGTTGAGGAGTTGTCTGCGTTGTCTACTCGACCCCTGCCACTTTTCTCAATCGTACATACATGTTTTTTCATTTAGTATTCATTTGAACTTGACAGGGATATGGCAATGGCGTCATAGGCATGGTGCCCGCATATTGAGTCTGAGAGTGTTACTAGGTAAGGAGACATTGGAAAACTATGTAAAAAGGTGTTGAGACGATGGAGACAGTGCATGTGGTGGTAGTGGCATCAGAATGAGTATAAAAACAAAAAAAAGAAAAGTCGTGATGAATCAAAGAAAGGTATTCACCAGCACATCACCCGCTCAGCATGACATCGTGTGGTAGCAGATAATGCACGCCTCCTATAATAAACACAGTCTCAAGAGGTCCCAGCTCACGCGCCACATAGTGCGCGCAAGTCAAAACACAAAAACAACATGAACACATTTATGCCTCCACCTCAACCAACTTCTTCATCTGCATCTCACATCGTAAGGACGTTCATCAGCCCGGAAAATCGTCCTGCTGGCCCAAAGGCGAGATCCAGACGCGGGATGCAAAGGTCCATCATGTGTCCTTAACGCATCATCGCTCCAAGTGCACAGACCGATCACCCGCTCCCGCGATTGCTCCACAACGACCGGCCTTTGTGTTTTTACAATTCGGGTTTCGCGTCAGGTGCAACAGATTCGTCTATCGCGTTCTTTTCGTACCAATCCTTCAGCCATTTCTCCGCTATATCGTATTCCTCTTTGACCTGCGTTCGCAATGACGTGATCATCGATAGTGCTTCTGGTTCTTTGAGATCCTTTCCAGTCTCATCGTCATGTAGCAAACCGTAATGTTGTATCTTTTCGCACGAAGCTTGGACCTTCGAGACGCCGAGTGCCGCGGACGAACCTTTGAGGAAGTGCCCCAATGACGACAGCTCCTTCAGGTTCTTTTCATCTCTGTAAGGCACCAGGCATAAGCTGATGATGCTTGGGCGAAGAAAGGTTACACACAGGGCTTTATCCATGTCCGTGAAGGTCTGCACAGCCTGCACGAAGTATGCATCCGCCATTCCTCTAGAGAAATCATGCGTATCGTCCTCATCGAGCTCGAGTAACTGTGAAAAGGTCTCCATGTCGATTATATCGACTGCATCTGATTTTGGCGCATCCTGCCGACAGATAGGTGAGTGAGATCATCGAGGAGTGATCGATAAGATTTGATACATACTGCTGGAGAAGGCGAGTCTTTCTCCAGCTTTGGTGCCTCTTTAGGAGCCTTTTCTGGTTCAGGAGGTGGTGCGGGCTTGACCTTGGGATCTTGTTTTAAGGGAGGCGATTTAGAGACAGGGGGCAGCGTCGAGGGTATTGAGGGCTTCGCCTGGGGCGGCGAGAGCTTGGATGGCTCTGCGGTGGTCGTCGTTGCCGTCGTAGTAGATGGCATTGTGTTGATGGGAGTGGATGGTCCGTCCTGCGTGAAATCACCAGTTAACTATTAGTATCAGATTATCCACATGACGTAGCTCCATCTCCACGTGACACTCTCCTGGGCCACCCCCCTGAGTGCCTTGTCTAGCCCTATCTCGTTCAAATTTTGGTCTTCTATCATATCGTTACTGAGCTATCCAACACGCCCTGAAAAATGCCCTGAAGCACTCCCAGAGGCGCTCATTCTTATACTCAGTGGCAACACACATGGTCTCACCGAGCTTGATGATGTCAGGTCTCGCGCGCGGCCATTTGACGAGAACCCGCTTGCATGGCGCCTGTGAAGATACTTGACCAACTTGAAATATATCTCAGTTCTTGTTTTATTTAGTCTTGGTCGTTGTATACGATGCTAAAAATGGCTCTTCCCCTTTATGCCACATAATCTCCACGAAATTATCGGCCCGGGCTTACGATTGGTAGTCTAACCCTGAAGACCTAATGAGCGAAGGTCTGTATGCCCCCCTGACATAATTACTTAACATTTGTTGCAACAGAACAACTCATTTCCTCTTTCGCCTCTCGCGGCATCCCTATGAGGCATTATATCACGTGTGGCGCTCAGATAATGCGCCACCCTACAATGGCAACTTTGATAACTGGCCTCCAGGATGAAAAGAGTATTTGGACGGCTTGAACTGGTGTTAAGAGTGTTCTCTTCTCTTTGACGTGATAATCGTCAATATCAAGTTTCCGCCTTCACCGTATCTTCCCGAATTAATTTCTCTAGCGACGTAGGGTGAACATTTGAAAGGAAATATCTTCAAATGGGACATACATGAAGGTTCTCAAGTGGCCTCTAATATTCCATTGTATTGAATTAGTAGTTATGACACGGGTAAGTAAGGTGTACAAGCGAAAAGTATAATACTATGATTTCTGTAGGCCAACGGGCAGATATTGACGAACGATTGGCAAAAGCAGTAGCCTTGTAGGGCTGAGGATCAGGGGTATTACCATACCGCCACCGAGACCGCGGCGATGCCATGCATCTACTACAAACATGAGCCCGGTGAGTGCAATTGCATGAAGGGAAACAAAGGATTTCGTACCCATCGGCTGCGCAACAAGAAAGAGCATCGTATATACCCAGAGCCTTCCAGGCCAACCACCAACACGTCGACCTGTCACCTTCCTCCACAACTTCTCAAGGATAAGTACAGGCCCCTGCATCGCGAAGAAAATAGGCGCTGCATGATCATACCCCCCTCCCATTGAGTACATAGCGCACTCGTGAAATAGTCCCGAGGCAATAAAAGTGCCAAACAGCAGGCCGAGGTCTCCAGCAAGCCATTTACCAGGATACCCCCCGAGTACAAGGAAAGTTTGTCGCAAGAGCTGGTGCCAGTGTTTCGACCACAGCGCGTGCAACGAGTCTGCAGCCCAAGGGTTGTCTGTTACAGGTGGCCAAGATGACGGCGACCCACCAAGACAACCAACAGCAATTAGAATGATAAGGTCATAGACCATCCCAAAGCCTGCAAGGATGGCCGAGCCAGTCAGCATGTGAATGAGTGTTGACACGCTGTATCTCCAAAACGGAGCAAGGTTTGCATAAAAGATGCTTCCCCCCAACGGTGACCCGACACCCGGGAAGAGCTTGATCATCGACTCCAAGAAGTCTACGAGGAGGAAGTTCTGGACGAAGGATAACAAAGTGGCCCGCAGAAATGCCTCTCTTTCCTGTGGTCGGTTGGGCTTGGGCACATAAGCACCTTGCCCAAACTTCCACTGCAAACCCCGAAGAGTGTGCATTAGGTCAATTGCGTCATAGATTCCTGATGGGACAAAAGGTAGGCTGTGTTGTGCGACAGGACCCGAATGTCCGTTGGCCACGTATTTGCCTTTACCTTTCATTTCACCTGGTCGCGTTTCGCCGACCTTGAGCATGCCTTCCTCGTTTAAGGCGTACTCCAGCGACTTTGCGATCGTAACGGCGGCGAGGAGACCTTGGGCAGAGACGAACCCTTCAATATCATTCCTATTACAATCAGTAAACGACTGCTTACATTGGCCCCAATTATACACATTGAGCTCTGGGGGTGTCCATACGAAGCGGTAGGCTGCGGCTACGATGCCACACAGAGTGATGGGAAGTAGAAGGAGGCGGATGAGATAGGTGTCCGGCCTGCGGGCAAGGTATGCCAAGAAAAAGAATGGGAAGTAGTATAGGAATGGCAGGGGTATTGTTCGCCATGTCATAGGAATTCGGTCCTTGAGATCGGGTATGACGACATGTAACGCCCGATGAAGCACCAGCAGCACCCTATAAAGGTGCTGTGAGAGATTTAAGGTGTTGAATGGGATAACGCACTCCTGGGATGCCGAGGGGTGCATTCTGCTTGTGCTAGGAGGGAATGCCTTTTACCCGCGCATGGAGGCACCGCGCGTATTATGTGAGGGAGAAGAAAAGGCCCACGTAAGCGGAATCACACTCGATCAATATATTTACGATCATTAACCAGGGTCTTGATCTTGCCTTGATCCCGACAAGCAGCGCCGGCGAAATTCGAATGCAATTCTCCTTCAGACCAACATTACTCGGCCGCTCGTTAATCCTCGCGATCTCCGAGTAAGTGTGTTTTGTTTGATCACTCCCTTATTTCTGATTTAATTTATTTACAAGGCTTGCAGCAAATGCGATCTGTTGGATCGTAGCTGGCATCCTTTTCGGCAGAAATAGCGACACGCGACCAATACTAAGTCTGGCGCTATTAGCTTGGGTCATTGCTTGCAGGCACCTTCATTTTTTTTGTTAAACTCTAACGCTTGTTTGTCTCAATAGACATTAGGATTGAGGCATGGTTAGTCTTATCGCGTGCTGGACCTGCTTTCCATGAATGCCAATTTACCTCCTACACCAGCACTCGATGCAGATCATATCAGGTTATAAGTAAGTGTGATTTAACGTATCGCCGCCGCATGCTGAAAATATATCGTCTTCATTGATATAGATATATATGATGTTACCCCTGTCTACCCTCTTTCTGATACAAACTTACAAAGCGCCATCGACAACGCCACCCGAGGCTTGATCAGCCTGGGGCAACTTCCCGTAACCTGTGGGCTGTTTTTCTCCTTGGGGCATAGCACTATAGTTATTGTGGTGGTGCGTATTTACCTTTATCCATGATGCAAAATCCTAAAATGCGCTCCGGCGATAGACCGTCGCTATCGCTATATCATCCGACGTCTTTGAAAAGATGCATGACGTTGGAGAGGTTGGTGGAATTGTCGGTAGGTGCTGAATGTATTGATGACTATCATCAGTTAATTACTACTACAGGTTCGGCCGTAAGTGGATCGTTCCTGTTCATCGTTGGTCTTGGCAATACGGTGATACTCTGGCGAATACTTATGCAACGCCGGAGAGTACGTACACTTTTGCTGATATCACGATGTGCATATTCATTCAACCTCTTTCCAAAGGAAGCGATAAATGATAAGCGAAGGGCGGAAGGTGAAGCCATCCCAGATACAGAGTACAAGCCGCATCATAACCATATGCTCATGATGCGAATACTGGGCCCGATCATGACATTTGTTAACCGACCATGGAAGGTGTGTGGCGCCCAATGCGTCGCCATCAAAGTTGGAATGACCTGCTTCTATAGATGTACCCGGTGGGCGTGCTTTTTGGGTTCGGTAAGAGACTGTCGCAACATTCCTACTTGTTTTCACCTTGCCCACATTCCTTCAGGCTTCGATACCGCATCTTCAATCGCACTGCTGGCGCTTACTGCGATAGCAAAGCGCGGGGAAGATGGCAAGTTGATACCTTCCTCAAACATAGTTATCCTTCCGGTACCCTCTCAATCTCTCGATTGAGGGGTTTTATCAGCTCATAACCAATCCCCAGCTCCTTTTTACGGCAGGAATGACGTTGGTGGACTCCACCGATTCGATATTGATGCTTTATTCATACTCGGGGTTCCCCGAACACTCCTTGCGACTTTTTGAGAGGTCATCCTCTCAACCACACGTCAATGTTTCTGACCTCGAGGAAAGAGCCATGGAAGCGAAAGCATTAGGAGCAACCGAGAGAGAGAATGATCTCAAATTGCTGTCAGACAAGACAGACGCCGTAGAAACGCCACCAAACACAGATACCCGCCACAGTACTGGCGATCTCAATGACAAAATTTCGAGGGACATAGCTATAAAGATGAACGTAATGTCGGGGCTGAGTATCATTCTAACCCTCGTGAGTATACTAGTAGCCTTCAGGTGCGCACCAACCATCCCTCTAAAGATATTTTAAGGGTTGCTGAGGGGCTGTAAATTGATAGTATATCTTTAATCACCATCATGGGTCTCATCGGAGCGCAATGTGGAAGATGCAGTCGGGCAGCAGACGCCGAAGACGGCGGTGGGCTAGAGGGAAGTTGGTGGCGCGCATGGGCAAGGGTCTGTTTAAACATGATATTCTTCTTACATTGTCTCACGGTTTTTCTTGGTGTAGGCGAACGACAACTCTGGTTATATCGGAGTGGCTATTGTCGGTTCATTCCTCGTAGTTGTGGCTGTGTGGTACGGAATCCGCAAGGTTGCTCAGAAGATAGCAGCCAAGGAGGTACAGACTTCAGCATCTCGCCCTGAACTATAGACAACGGATCTTGGGAATTTGCACATACCCCGCCTGTACAACCATATTTTTCTTGTCATTCTATATGGCTTGATATGTCTCGATCCGATACATACCTAGAATACAGTATGCCCAGATATCTCAGATCTGAAAAATTAAAATTAAAATTCCTTGAGCTCCTCCTCCAACCACTCCCACAGCTGTTTCCCAACGACAGGATCCAACGCGTCTGCGCGGGGCGAACGCACTTGTGCCCAAGGCGCCAAATACTTTACAACCCATCAGAGGCTACACCACGTCCCATATCATAATATAGAACACACCTTGCCGTTCAACTTTGCACCTTCTTGCGAAGTGGCACCCCATAGCTGTGTCAAAGCACCCATAGGAATCGGGTACAAAAATGGTTTCTGCAAAATTATATAATTTTAGAGAAGCCTCTACGGTGGGAAGAGACGAGGCGCACTAAAATCCGGAGCCCGACACTTGTCATATGGCGCGTGAGGTCGGTGTCAATGTTGCCAGGGTTAAGGGCGATTGAGACGATGCCCTGATCACCATACCTTCGTGCTAGCTCTACTGCGAAGATGAGATCACCCTAAATTGTGTACGTATCTAGTGAATCCTTGCGCACAGCCACTGTCAGAGGACTTACAAATTTGCTCTGGCCATAAAGTCCAGCACTGCCGAGTTTGCGCCTTGCGCCACCCTCCTTCAAAGTCTCATAGTCCAGAGATGCGAGGTAGTGCGTCACGGAGGACGCAGTGAGGACGCGGACGTGATTATCTGGGCACGATTGGGCAGTGGAGATGAGGACGGGGAGGAGAAGTTTTGTAAAATAGTAGTGTCCAACAACGTGGGTTCCCCATTGCAGGTCGTATCCGTCGGCGGTGAGTTCATCGATGGGGGCATTCATGACACCCCTGCGAGGTCAAGGTAGGTAAATACTATGAGTGTTACACAGAAAATACTTACCCGTTGTTGAAGAGAATGTGAAGCTCCTTCTCTTTCCTGTTCGTGATGAATTGTATCATGAAGTTATCACAGACCTGATAGCGTACGCCATAAATTCCGCTGCAGCTGCTTTGACAGACTTAAGGTCTGCGAGGTCGAGCTTGAGGAAAATCGCGTCCTTGCCTGTCTGAGTGCGTAAATCTTCGATAGCTGCTGTTGCCTTGGCCTCGTTGCGTGCGGCCATATACACCTTCGCATTATGGGCGAGCAAGGCCTAGCAAGAAAATAGAAAGACAAGTCAGTATAAAAATATACACGTGTCCCGAGGTCCGCGCCGACAAGAACAGGACAAGCCTGGTGACGGCATTTCTGAACAACTTGCCTTAACAGTTTCTTTCCCCACACCACTATACATGTACAGACATCAATCAATATCAAGCAAAGGTGTTCAGGTGGGTGAGGCATACGTGTTCGATCCGGTGACGATGACCACCTTGCCCGTCTGGTCTGGAATATCGTCAACCGAAAAAGTTGGACGGGGAGGCAGAGATTCCGCTAGTATGGAAGCAACGATGCCCATCCTCAGGCTATTCTGGAAGTCGTTGATATGGATATGTAGATGCCAAGTAGAGACTAGCGGACAATTATAACGCTACAAAATGAAGAGCTTTATTTAAGTATGCCATAGTACTCGGCTCCTCGAATCCTTGCTGTCAGCTTTGGTACCTTGTCCATATAGGGGATAAGGCACCTGTAGGGGGTTCGCGGACTCGGGTGGTCCGAGTCGCAGGTACGTGAGTACTACCTTGACCGGAATTGAAGTTGGATTTCGGCAACCCTGATCTCAGGAAGAAATTTGGGACCATGTTGGGCTTTTATTCAGGACTTATTCAAACTCTGGTCTAGACCAGACTCCAAACGAGTCTGGTACATATTTGCGCGACCGTGATGTTTGCCTTTCTTGTCCTGCGAAGGTCTAAAGTAGGCTAAGTTGAATCATTATTGAACGGGACCCGGTGGTTGTCCTTGCTGGAATTCGGTTAACCTGGTCTCCAGTAATTATTCTAATACTGTAGCGAACCGTATGGTAGATACCGCCGCCGGGGGCGCGTTACGCAGCCGCATAGTTTTAACTTAGATAGACCAGCGTTACACGTTACAGGTCAATAAGAAACTGATGCGAAAAGAAATGCATGGTAAAAGAATGAAACCTTGGAGAAAACTGTTTGGCAGACCGGAAGACAAAGGCGGCGTATCACAACTACTACACCAATAACAAGAGAGAACAAGGGTAAGTTTGGCGTTGACGCGATCATGGACAATGGGGGCAGAGGATGAGAACCAGGAGAATGAAGGCAACGACACCGATATCCCTCTTCATCGGATTGTTGACGCAGCACTAGACCTCAAAATTGACAATCATGGACCTAACGAGTATTGTGTGTCGGTTGTTTCAGGTGAGGATGTCAACTTAATGCTGGGGGTGCTGAGGAGAACATTTGGGCTTACGACAACGACGGTGAACAATTTTATATGGGTGGTGGTATGTAGAGGCTATTTTTCACAAAAATAAAGTTTTTTTTGCGCCTAAAAAATTCTGGCAATGTTAGAAACCGACGCTGCGTTACGCGTTACGGTTTCTACCATACGGTTCGCTATAGTATGTGCATGATGGGAGCCAACTAAGCTTCAGACCAGCGTTGAACAATTCGCCATCGCTCCGGGCATCATCCCGCCCTTGCTCACCGCCGTCAGAGATTTCACCATTCCCGCCTAGTTGGAAATCCTTTATATACACACACATATATACGATAGTTGTTGCTGACGGTCAGGACCACGAAAACGCGTTGTAATTGATCTTTTCGAGCTGGGAAATTTGTCGGAGAAGGTGAGCCACTGGCAGCATGAAATCCCATACATATGTATTAGTGTGGTTGGGCCCCAAGGATGGAATGCCCGCTTCAAACTTTACATAAGGACACTGATACGCATGCTCAGTGTATGTGAACCCTACTAAAGGAAATATCGGCAAGATGTTACAAATCTTTGACCTGCTCCTCTAACCACTCCCAGAGCTGTTTCCCAAGTGCAGGATCCAGCGCATCTTCTCTGGGCGGACGCACTCTCGCCCAAGGCGCAAGGTACTATGTACCCTAAGGTGAGTAAACTGACATCGCGTGCTAGAACCTAAGTGAATGTACCTTCCCGTTAAGATCAGCCCCTTCTTTTGAAGTGGCACCCCATAGTTGGGTCAAAGCACCCATGGGAGGGGGGTACAGGCCCCACCTCTACATACACGACACCATATTGTGAATATAGCATAAATGATGGACGGAAGGTGCGTACCAAGAACCAGCGTCCTATATTCGTCATGTGGCGTGTTAGATCGGTATCGAGGTTGCCGGGGTTGACAGCCATGGATACAATGCCCTGCTCCCCGTACCTCCGCGCTATCTCTGAGGCAAGGACGAGGTCACCCTGATCCACAACTCAATCGATCGCTCCTCAATTACGGAAATGATGGACCCACGAATTTGCTCTGAGCATAAAGCAAAGGAGTGCCAATCCTACGCCTCGCGGGGCCCTCTTTAAAGGTGTTGAAATCCAGGGAAGCGTAATAATGCGTAAAGGAGGAAGTGGTGAGAATGCGAACGTGTTTGGCTGGGGTTGACTGAGCTGTGGATATGAGGACAGGGAGCAGGAGCTTCGTGAAGTAGTAGTGCCCGAGGACATGGGTTCCCCATTGAAGGTCGTATCCGTCGGCGGTGAGGGCGTCAATTGGTACGTTCATGACACCCCTGTGGAGCGATAATTGAAGTCACTATCCACACAGGAGTAAATGCACACACCCATTGTTGAAGAGAATGTGAAGCTCCTTCTCGTTTCTGTTTTGTGATAAGTCTATTGTCGACTTTGATGCAGATAGAAAGAGACAAAAGGCGACTTTGATGCAGATAGAAAGAGACAAAAGGTACATACTCTATAAACTGTGCGGCCGCTTCCTTCACAGACTGGAGGCTCGCGAGGTCAAGCTTCAGGAAAATCGCATCCTTGCCAGTCTCGACGCGTAACTCCGCGATAGCTGCCTTTGCCTTCTCCTCACTTCTTGCAGCCATGTAAACCTTCGCATTTCGCTTGAGCAGTTGCTGGAAAAGAAAGAATCAGCACAAGCCCATATGCGTATGACACTTCAGCCTCAGAAAGAATCCACAAGTTCTGAGGTTCCGATTCCGCTGACAAGCGCCAAAGCGCTCAGCAACATTACACAATATTAATGGGGTGCCAAGTGCTAACGCTCGCAGCTCGGAAACAAAAAACTCACCTTTACGGTCTCCTTTCCAACACCACTACATTATCAAGGCATCAATATGGCAACCTCAAGCAAAGTTATTTAGGGCGAGAGCGTACGCGTTCGATCCGGTCACGATCACGACCTTACCCGTCTGGTCCGGGATTTCGTCAACAGAGTAAGTAGAAGAAGGCGGGTATGCCTCTGTCAGCATAGACAATGCAATGCCCATTCTGCGTTTATACGAGGGGAGCTCAAGAGGTTGGGAGTCAAAACGTCAAGTTGTCGTTGTCTTTGATTTGATGGTGTTCAACATGAAACTTGTACATGTGTGCGACTGCCGTTACTTAGACTTTAATTTGCTATAAATCCCCGTCGGAGAAAATCATCAACTACCAAGCAGATTGGATACTATACCTGAACCATTATAATTTCCCCTAGACTATTTCAATCACAAGTCATGGAGTGGGTATACATACAGACCAGCAAGTCTACCTAAGTAGTCCAAAATCATGGCAAGGGATCATCCACGGGAGAATTTCGAGATGAACGCCGCCAGACATCATATCATAGATCCTTAACCTGCTCCTCCAGCCACTCCCAAAGCTGTTTCCCAAGCACAGGATCTTGCGAGTCTGCACGGGGTGTACGGACTTTCGCCCAAGGCCCAAGATACTGTGGTATCACAACTATCAGGACCCACATTGAAGGTACCAGCGCAGGATAGAACACACCTTTCCATTGAAACTAGACCCCTCGGGCGAAGTGGCGCCCCACAACTGAGTAAGAGCACCCATGGGAGGCGGGAACATGCCTTGCTTCTATAACACACATCCGGTCAATTAGAGAGCGCTATAGCATAGAAGATGAACGCACTATGAACCAGCTTCGGAAGCCTGACATATGCCGCGAAATATCGGTGTTGATGTTACCGGGGTTGATAGCGGTCGAGACGATGCCCTGATCGCCATACCTCCGAGCCAGCTCCATTGCAAGGACAAGGTCACCCTGTTCCATGCTTCAGCACTATATCATGATCACTATTCTGAGGCTGGCAGACTCACGAATTTGCTTTGAGCATAAAGCTTGAAAGGGCCGAATTTTCGCCTCGCAGGGCTGTCCTTAAAGGTGTTGAAGTCAATGGAGGCAACGTAGTGGAACACGGAGGCGGTAGTGAGCACGCGGGTGTGTTTGTCTGGGCTCGATTGCGCGGTGGAGATGAGGACAGGGAGCAGGAGCTTTGTGAAGTAGAAGTGCCCTACGACATGGGTTCCCCATTGCAAGTCGTATCCATCAACACTGAGTTGGTCGATAGGGACGTTCATAATGCCTCTGTATATGGCGATTATGAGTGTTGTAAATATCAACTCTCAAGTCCACTCACCCGTTGTTGAAGAGGACGTGCAGCTCCTTCTCTTTTCTATTATTGGTAGAGTCGTAAACGCGTCTGTGCAAAGTTTAACAGGGACATACTCGATGAACTCTGCTGCTGCAGCCTTGACAGACTGGAGGTTCGAGAGATCAAGTTTTAAGAAAATTGCCTCGCTTCCTGTCTCTTCACGTAACTCAGCAATCGCTGCCTTTGCCCTTTCCTCGCTTCGTGAGGCCATATAGACTTTTGCATTCTTCTTGAGCAGTGCCTGGATAGAGAAGGAAAGTCAGTATGGTGATCGCTTGTTGACCGTCGCATACGCCTTCGTGTCCGCCAAGTCCGCCTCGATGACGTGGCGGTGCTCGGCGACTAAACGACCAAACAACTCACCTTAACGGTCTCTTTCCCCACACCGCTGCACAGAACACCGTATTTACCAGGCAAATCAGAAGAAAGTGAGTCATGAGGCGTACCTGTTCCCTCCAGTTACGATTATAACCTTTCCCGTCTGGTCAGGTATTTGGTCGACCGAGTAAGTGGGCTTGCCTGGGCTAGATTCAGCCAACATCGGCCTGGCCTGTGCTATAAACGATCCAACGAGACCCATTGTGTTGAGGGTGGGTGGTGGATGTCGAAAGAGAAACACGTAGCAGTGGAAACGGCTCAGAAGGGTTTTAAGGCGATCGAATTGAATCCAGATCGAACCGAATACGGATTAACTTCCTTTCATATGGGTCCGAGTTCGACAACACTTTAAGGCCATTTTAGGTTCGACTGATATTGGGGCCACCACTGGTGACCGCGGTACCTTCCGCGCGTGGATGCCAGGTTATACATAAGACGGCACCCTGAACAGCTCTATCCCTCGAGATAAGGCTTGGTTCTGGTAAGAGCACAGACCTATTGACATGATCTTGTTATGACATCTTTTACAGCCCATCTGCTCATCAGCCTTCCTTGATATGATCTCAACACACGTACTCGCCTTGAAACGAAGTCTAACAAGAGTCTGACGCTACACGTTTGTCGAACTGAAGCGAATTACAAGCGAGGTGAAACCCTCAGTCATTGCCTCCATGTTCCAATTCATAAATCATATAAGATCAGGTTTTAATTCCACCAGGAAATTCCATCATCGTGTATGGTCCAACACGCGGCACTCATTCAAAATACTGTACACATAACTTCCTTCTATTCGACACTCCTATCATCCTGTTTCGACCAAGAAATTTAAAGCGCCCAACTGTTGATGCAACGCCAATCAAAACGCTAAGCGCTATGTATACGCTCGTGGAAGAAAGGAAGGAAGTTATTATCGGCGCGGTCCGTGTGCGAACAACCGGGTCCGTACTACATACACATAAGCCGCGCTCTAGGTATGCTACGGTGGGCTTTGAGCTTGAACCACCAGTGCAATCACCAACTCACCAGTCAGCCCCTCTGCAGCCCCTTTCAGGTCATTTTTGCTTTCTAGACTACCCGTAGGCCCCTCTAAACAGCCTTGTTTCTGATCTCATCAAACCACATAGCTCTTGGCGCCTTTCTTTTTTAGTAAATCGTCGCCGGACTCCGGTCCTTCCACCCCTGCCAGACAAAATAAACTGGACCCAAATGGAGCCCGATGGGCGCATCATCATGATGGATTTCTAGTGATTTCTCGGGGCCACGGCAAGCACTTGCGTCATGATTTATCACGGCGCAGCTAGACCTAATTTGCGAGCAACACAACTGGAGGGCTTGGCGATGCATATCGATGATATTCGGAAGCGAGGGAGACTTAGTGGGGGAAGCCTCAGGTTCGCTCCAGGTCTGTACTGTATGTAAGTACAGACTAGGGAAACCACGGCCCGAGGTCATGATAATAATGGATGTTCTCTCTAAGTACGTTACCTCACTATTAGTATGAACTCGGGGGAAAACACGATAACGTGTATGGGGTCATACAGATACTGAGGTGACAGAGCTGAACCATTCAGACCCACCGTACTCCACCCGTAGCGTGGCGTCGTTTTCCAAGAAAGGGAGCATAAGCGGGTGCATGATGTATATACGGGTGTCCTTTCGCACCACCTGATGCGCTGGAGCGATGTATATGATGGCCTTCTCTCGGCGGGGGGTGGCGTCGTTTCCAGGACAGGAAAGGAGCGGAGGACACGTTTGTCCTCTCTTGGTATTTGGAAAGAATCCTTTGGGTGCCCTTCGTTCCTTCGTCACGCTGGAGCGAGGGTCGGCGCATATGTAAGTATCTTATGCACAGGTGACTACAAATTCTCACATGCATGAGCCATGAGTTGATCATCGTTCCACGAACAGATCACCCGGGGAAGAAATGAGTAAGGAAAGTTCTGCAAATATGTAATAAGATCACCTGGCAAAGTACTATCCTCCTCTCTCAAACTCGTACAAACCGGAGGTGGGAGACACATGTAGGGCTAACAACTTGAATACTAATCAGAATTTTCTGGGGAGTCTATAGATGGAATCCTTTGATCAACTTGAAGATCTTTTGTAATTGGCGTGTCGAATAAGGTCCTTTGCAACTCGAAGTCCAAACGCGCGGGATTGATAGTATACACGACCTTCTTCCTCTTTCAGGATATAGAATATCCATGTTCTGCCATTGCAAAGACAGAAACGGACCTCCTGAAGATTCTTACAAACATAGATGAGGTGCCTTCCCTTGGACTCGTAATATATGTAGATACGAAGGACGCACGGAGTTGCTTTCAAAGCTACAAGCGCCTGGCTGACGGCTTCAGGTGTATGTATGCAAATATAATAGAGCCATCGTCCTCAACATGAACAAGAAAGGTATCCCTTGGCGATCCTGAGTGCATAGTCCGAGTCCCTCGAGACACCACGGGCGAGGAGACGTTCTACGAGAATATAAGTAGGTAGAAGACAAAAAAACAGAGCCCAACCTCTGTTCTCAATGTCGTCGTCATAAAAAAGATCAATACATGTTTAATATAGTTCGAAAGTGGAGTTTAATGGACGCCGTCTAGAGGGCCAATCCCTATTTATAAACGGTTTTACAGCCCGAGGCATGCGCAATAACTTTGCTAGATGTTATTTCGAAGCTGAATTATGTCCCCACTGTACGTTACCCCGCTATGAACTCGGGAACATGCAAATTCTGAGGTGAGACAAATGATCATGAATAGCTTGCTAACAAGAGCCTACCTGGGAGCCATGCTGGCCCAGTGACAATACACCACCTGGACCGGGAATGGACCTCGGGGGGGTGGCGTTGTTTTATAAGAAAGGAGCAGAGGGCGGTTCTTTCTCACCACCTGATCCGCCGGGATAGGTGGCCTACTCCACTGGGAATTTGACGTGAGTGGCGTTGATTCCAGGAAAGGAGGGAAGCAGATCCGGAGGACATGGGGGTTGGGGTGGTTGTCCTCCTTTGGGATTCTGTCGAATTGGGTTGGCGCATATATAACTTATCCACGCGGAGACAGGTGACAGGGCTTCTGCGTGCATGGGCTGGTTTCGAATTATTGTTCCACGACACGCGTACAGACAGATTACCCGAGAGGGCACCCGGTGAAAGAACTTGAGCAAGAAAGGGAAGTCCTTAATTACTGACACTCTGCCTCGAGTGCGCGTGATCCAACGTTGCACATATCGACACCTTCGAAGTTCGAAGCCCCACCTCACCCCAACGTAAACTCATCCCATCCTGTCAAAGTTAGTCTCGAGGCGCCGACATGTGTAACTCCAACAAGAACCGGGGGGTGGCGTCGTTCCAGGAGGGGTCGTGGGGAATGAGAACTCGTGAGTGTGAGGCTGTGTGAGGTCGTGTCCCCCCTCGATAATCCGATTTGGAAGATGCGATTTTGCCGTGCCGTCGGAGATGGGATGGGCCGCAATCTATGAAATGAAAAATGCACAAACATGGGAGAGTCCTCGAGATCGCTGGAGATCGGGCCCCGGCGGGAAAGAGAGATGATCGATGATCCCCGGACACTTGGACATTGTCGCCGGCTGGCAGATGTTTTACATATGCATATGTATATGAATATTCGCAAGCGAGTAAACGATTCGCCAAGTCGGGGGGGTCGGGGAGGCCCTGTAGCACGGGTAGGCCCATTATATTTTAGTCGTACCCGCCCCGCGTGATCCTACAATCGGGGGTGGCGCCGATTTCCTATAGCTCTAGCGCAGCGCCTGAGGAGGAGGAGGATACACGCCATCGGCCCAATCGGTCCAAAAGGATGATCGACGTTTCGAACCCCCTGCCGTACGCCATACGCGTCATTATGCATATGGGCAACCCGGGGGCGTAAGGCTACTTTTGCACACTCCATGGCACATGTCATGTCACGGATGCCGTTATCAAGCTCAATCTCATGAGAGCAAAATTGAATGACTATCGAATGAATTCTGATTTCTTCTCAGGACACACGCTGTTCCCGGACGGAATGGGGATCATGGGTTTGGTGACTGGTCGCATGATACCCGGTGATCAGTGCAAAGGATGATCGCTGCTTATGTGTACTATGTATCAGTGTAACTGCGGCTGATGAATCACGCAGGCGCCCATATATCATATCAGTCAATACAATACAAAGTTGACATCTAGCCGAAGTGTACGGAGATGATTCTGCTATTGTCAGAAGATTGTGGCTCCTGGTGGTGTTAGGAAGGAGGGACCCTGCATGTCATAAGATGGGGTGTTCGGCACGCATATGGTGATTCGGTTTCTTTTTTGATTACAGCATCTCCACCCTCGAGTCGGAACAAGGCACTGCTAAGAGAATAGGCTTTGGAACCAAATATGTATATGTAGTAGTGACCCAAGTCGAGTCATTTAAGTACGTAGATATGACAGCAAGAAGAATGGGTAGAAAGAAAGGTAGCAAAAACGAGGCAGAGGGGATGTATAACACAAAAGGCTAGTGTGAATTGGGGTACTGGAATCGTAACGGGGGTTTCGTACAACACAGAGAGGAGGGTGATATACAGAATGTTTTTGTCGAGACACTGCACGGAATAAAACCAGAAAGAGGAAAGCATAAAGAGAAAGAAAGGAATCCATCCAAGATACAGACTCATCGGCGGCCATAGTGACTGCCCTGGCCGACCTGGGGCTGCTGTGTGGACCAGTGGCTATGCTGGGCGGCGGCAGCGGCGAGACCACCGAGCTGAGCTTGCTGGCCGGGGCCTCCCTGTGGGGGAGGACCACCTCCAGGGGAGTAGGAGTACCCGCCGGGGAGGGACATGTGTGAACCGTAGAGGCTGGGATCGTGCTGAGGCTGGTGGTGCTGGGGCTGCTGAGGGGGCTGGCCAGGGTGGTGGCCATACGAGGGAGGGTACTGGCCAGGGGACGAGGAGGGGACCTGCTGGTGCTGCTGCTGGGGGGATGTGGGTGATCCGAGTGAGATCTGGGAGGGGTTGGGCTGGGGGTGCTGCTGGTGGGGCGGGGCGGTCTGCTGGCCAGAGTTTGGTATGTTGAGAGGAGGGATGGAGGCGTTAGGGGAGTGGGGGGAGGTGGGACCACGGGCCGGGGCAGAGGTAGGGCCGGCAGTTGAGGAGGCGCGGCGGCGGCGCTTGTTGGATGTGCCACGGTGACCAGGGGAGTCTTCTGGATCGTTGTCGTCGTCGTCGTCCTTGGGGGTTGTGGAAGGACTAATGGAGAGACCACCAGGGAGGTTTGTGGGAGGGGCAGGCATAGGCATAGGTGCAGTTGTGCGATTGATGGCGGCGCCTACGGGGTGGGACGAGGGAAGGGAGCCAGGGGGAGCATTGAGACAAGCCTGGATGAGATTCTTGCCCTCTGGTTGTGTGACGAGGGGCTGAAGCTTTGCAGTAGTAAAAGTGTAAACGAGGCCAGTTTCGGAGACAACGAGGAGTAGGACCTGGGTACCGGTGAGGGTGGATAGCTCGTAGGCCTAATTTAACAATGAGAAGAGAGAAAGAGGATAGAAATAAAAGTTACTTTTTTCATAATACCTGTAAATAGCGCATGTGAGAAGACAACTCTGGAGGAGAGGCGACAACAACATACCTGCTTTCCTTTTGGAGAACGTTATATGACGTCGAGATTTATCCTGGATAAATTCGATCTTGATCTTGCGTCGACCTGCCTTCTTGTCCGTCTTGGGCTTCTCGTCATCGTCGTCGTCGTCACCTGCGCTGTCTACCGCCGCGTCGTCGTTGATAAACGCGTCTTCTCCAACTGTCGGCTGTCCGGGAGGTCCATGGGGATCACTCGGTGCCGGCCCAGTGGTGTGCATGTCTACACCGCGTTGACGCTTGCTGTTCCGCATCGACATTGTAGGCGAAGCCGGGGAAGAAGTTGACTCTAAAGACGTGGGAGTCGCGGTATTGGAATAGAAATGCGATGTTGAGTTAATTGCACCAAACGACGACCGCACGGCCATGGGAAAAAAAAAAACAATGGGAAGTGGGGAAAAACAAAAGGGACTAACAGGGATATGTAGGTTGCTGGGCTAATACACGGTTGTGGAAGTGGTGCAACGATGAAGAGGGATATGTGAGGAGTTACGGACACTGGCCGGAAAAGGAATCCTGGGTGAGGGCGAAAAGGGAAGGTTGATCAGGACTTGTTTTTGAAGTCCCAACTAAGCCCGGCACATATAAACTGCCATCAACAAGCAAACAAGGCACACCCGGCCATCTCCGCCCGCGCCACCTTGTCCGTATCAAGTCATGTACTGTTCCCCCGGTACTTTGCCTGTCTTTGCCCTCTCCTAATAGTACAACGCCCCAGCCCAGGAGAACACACTACCATGAATGTCTCGTGATACTGCACAGCCATTCCAAATATCGTAGTCTAAGCCCCTTCGCCGATAGATCGCCTCACTACAGTAACCACCCGACGTCATGCCATCAACCTACCCTGTGTCTTGATCCTGTCACAACCCTAGATCCGTTCCCATTGTCTTTTTTGCACAACAATTCTACATAGTACACTCCAAGCAAAAGAAAAACACACAGGTATCTCAAAATTAAAATCTTGACATTCGAAGTTTTCCGTTTTCCTTCTTCAACCTCCGGCACTGCCAGATCAGGTCACGTCCAAGAAAGCGCCCATGAACAACGCCGCCCAACCACGGCGAGCCCACCGCCTCCCCTCGAGCGCAGCCTAGTCCAACAGACACCAAAGAATGGCGCTACGCGCTCTTGAATCATCCCCGTCGTCGTCCTTGTTCCTTGTCGTCGTCTTCATCTTGAGCCGTCCACAGCGGTCCAGGGTCCTTGCGTGCCGTTACGGCGGCAATCCAACTGACGCGAGTGCATGTGCGACCCGCTCCTCAAGAACCAATTTCGGGCTTTTCAGGCGCGCTTGCTGCAGCGCCAACATCATCCTGGACTCTGAGATCTGGTTATCCCTCACCCAGTCGCATGGCAGCCTGTCGAGCAAATATTGAGCTGTATCTGGATCTGTAAAAACCAAGATAAAAACCCAGTGAGCAAATCGCAAAAGACCATAAGTTCAACTCTGAGAAAACAATCAACGACAAGACGACAACGTACCACTCGGTTCAGCCCCTCCATGACCATCCAGACCCGCGATCCGACTAAGGTGCAAATCTTCGCACCCCTCGTCGCGGCACACACCCGGCCCCGGTACCTCGTACTGGCACACCCGCTTCAGCGGATCCAGCACCTTGCTAGCTGTCGCTAATTTCAGCGGCGTGAGATTCGGTACCGTAAAAGCAGAAACTGTAGCAGAAATAGGCGACTCTAAAGATAAAGACGGCGAAATGGCAACCGAAGAAGCAGAAGACGAAGAAGATTGGGGGGCAAAGGAAGAAAAACTAGAGGAAGGGAGCGACGAGTTAGAATAGTAAGAAGACGAAGATGTTATCAAGATTGGGTCTGATAAACGGCTTGCTCGAGAGACTAAAAGAGGGTACCGATTAAAAAGAGAGTTATAGGCCGCAAAGTCTTCAACATTGTTGGTTTCTTGTGTCGATATTGGGGCCTGATTTTCGCCGAGATTTTGGGGAATTACCGTCATCGGGACCTACAAATATCAATCAGTACGGCAAAACACACAAACAAAAGGGAGGTAGGCCCAACGATGAAGGGGCCCACCATCCAAAGAAAGGGAAAGAGACGAACTCCCGAGACGCACCTGTGTCGACGTAGACGATGCCGGGTCGACGTCGACTGAACCATTGGAGTGTGCCCTAGCTCTTGTGTCCTGATTCCCCCGCGCGCTCTGTTTTTTTTTTTTTTTTTAAAAAAAAAAATCCAGCCCCACAACAAAAAGATGGCACGACATAGGGGAACCGGAAACATCCAAGAGGGAAAATACAAACAGAGGGGAAGAAGATAGGTCAGGAATGCTGGACAGGAGACGTCCGCCTTGCAGCGAACGAAGGGAGAAAGATCCTTGCCGCATGTTTTTGCTGAGCCTCTGCGGCCGCAGTTGCGGTCACATTCATGCCTGTCAAGTTCCGAATCGGGGTTCCATGAGAAAAAAAGGAAAGGTGTGGGGCGTAACGGAATCAGAACGGTCGAGATAACCGAGAAGGAGCGGGAAAAGAAGCAGAATGCAGGAACGCACACATGAAAAGGCACAAGATAGGGCGTGGGAACAATTTGTAAACAAATTAAAGATGGGCACGAGGTCGAGAACCCAACGTTCATTTGTAAAGTCAACGAAGAGGCATCACGTCAAGGGCACGACAGGGATGGAATAATAATAAATAAAAAAAAGGTCGGAAGAACGGTCAGCAAGGCAGAGGGAATAGGGAGAAGCACGAAGGAAAGGACACTCGCCTTCATGTCCTGCGTCATCATCAGGCTTGACATCGATGGTGTGATGGCCGTTGTGCGCGACGTTACCTACGAGAGATAAATGGCAGGGGTAAACAGATACATTTGCAAGAAGTCAGTCGGAGGTCGGGAGGGCAGGGAGCCGGAATGAAGAACCAATTGAGGGTGTCGTGGTGACAGGAGTACCATGACTTGAGCTACCTGGTTCTTGCTCTGAACCATTAGATGAAATTGAACGACGTTCTTCTGACATTCCGTCAGTTGTTCAACCGTGTCCAGGGAAGAAAGTAGAGCAGGCTTACGAGCAGAAGGTCCAGAAACGCTAACCGCAGAAGTGGGAAGCGTCCGCATTCCTTCCTCTGATGTAAGGCTGACAGGAGTTTCCTCGCGTTTCACAGCCATGTCTACTTTGGAACTCGCCTCGAGCGCCTTGGCCTCCTATGAGCATGATTGTCAGTCAGCATAAACTTTGTCAGACTTCGAGGCCGCACCTTGAGCTTACGCTCCTTCTGCGCAATCATCTCTCTCATCTTCTGTATCTCCGTCTCCTTTGCTACCAATGCCGCAGGCGACATGGTACCACTGGGAGTAGATGCTGCAGTACCTATGGGCGTGGATGACGCAGGTGGTGTCGCCCAACCATTTGTGTTGAGATGGGCAACAAATGGTTTCGTTGGTACTGGCGATGCGTAGCCGCCACGCCAGAACGTCTCAACACTCCTCATCGCTACATCCCCATCAGCCTCTCCTTCACTATCGCTGAGATCAATGATGCAACGAGGCTGGTTAACGAGGCTGGCAAAGCCGGCTGCTCTCCGCTTCGACGCTCCATTCATGTGTCGAGGATTGCTGTACCCGTTACGACTCGGTACTCGACTGTCATTGTCAAAGTCAACAAAATCAGATGCTACAGGTCGCTTTAGGCCTCGCCTCTGTAAGACAGGACCTTCGGGGAGTATAGCAGACGAGGAAGACGTTGTCGTCACTGTGCTGATTGCACTGAAATTGGTCGTCCCTGACTCGGTAGATGAAGGGGGGCAGTCATCGGGTGACGAGGAAGGGGCGTGCGAACTCTGCGTCGGTGATACCGCAGAAGTTGAGGTCAAGGAAAAGGAGGGAGCGCTCGTTAGCATCGACGCGGTAGCCTGATGTGTAGACCTGCCTCCTAGGCCAGGGATTTCATCGACGTCCATGTCATCGGCGCTCGACTGGCGGAAAAGAGGTTCTGAAGCAGTACTGCTGCCACTTGTTTGACCAGTCGTCGAGGAAGAAGAACCGATTGTCTTCAAAAAGTCCTCGACAGTGTCAACATTCATACTGACATCCTGCTTGATGTCTGACGATGATGCTGAAGGAGGGGCTGAGCGAGGGGATGTGGAGGGCGTAGTCTGCTTCGACCGCTTAGAAGCAATTGCTGCTTTACGGGCAACAAGTTCCTGCCGTCTCTGCTGTTCCATGTCATGCAATTCGCTGTGTGTAAGGGGTTTAAGGGATTCATTAGGCGGCAAAGGCGTCGTAGTGACAGTTGCTTGTGAGGTAGCAGGAGGCGGAGATGGAGTTCTAACAGGAGGACTTATTGGGACCGGACGGCTCACTGAGAGCCGCCTTGGCTGGGGCGGTGGGGGAGGAGGCATCATGGTAGATTTCTGCAACTCCAAGGCATCTTCTGGCGTAAACGGTATGAGACCTGTGGTGTCCAAGTTGGTGGGCAGGCGCAAGTTTAACTCGGTAAAGACGTAGTAGACCATCTCGCGAGCGACACCGCAACCAATTAAGTATTCTGGATGGACACCCCACCCTAGGAGGTCGAGAACGATGTCCTTTGCTCTGTCATACTCGTCTTGGTTCACTGTTTGGCCACATATTGATATTTGCGCAGTGAATCATTGATATAACACTGACCGGATAATCCAGGACGAACATGATCGCGATCCAGGAGAGGGCGCGGGGCCGTGGTTGAGGTGATCGGCACAGTAACTGGTTCATTCTCTGTAAAGGCCGAATATTCCGATATGACTGGGGGGTCAGATAGCCGCTCAAACAACGGCATCTTTGCCTGTAATGATTCAGGTGGCGCATGTGCTGATGTAGACGGTGTTGGATGTCTGGGAGTAGTATTTGTGTGCCGTGGCAATGGGGGAGAAGGTGTCTTGCGCTGTACGGGAGTGGTTTGAGGTTCCTCTTCGTCACTGATCTCGCCCTCTTCACGAGCTTGAGTGTCAAGAGTAGGAGTAGATTTAGATTCTTCAGTAACATGCACCAGAGAGGGCTTGGAAGCTAGAATGTCAGCAGGAGGTCGAGAGACATCACGAGATATGGCCAACTCGTCCTGGCCATAGTCGAGCTGAAAAGACATGTCTGGTGGAGGTGGACGAGGGGGGAGGGCGGTTACATGAGTCTCTGGCTGTACCTTCCTACGCTTCGATTTGAGAGTCAATAGGGCGGCCGCTCGTAGAGAGTCGGCGGGGTCGATGGCAGAGGAGGTGGACGGCATTGGTGGTGAGCGCATGGCGGCGTCTTGGGGCGGCGTGGAGGACGCCATGAAGGCAGAGAATAAGCCAAGAAGAAAGTAGGCGAACTGTTCGAGATTAGACGGAAATCGCAAGACTTCGTATTTGAATTCATTTTCGGTGATCGCCACGTGCGCTGCGCACGGACCCTATTCTTGATGCCTTACTACGCCTTACAGTTGCAACACCAAGAACCATGGGCAACATATATTCCTTTGTCACAGAAGCATTTCCCCCAAAATCACTATTCTCCGTCAAAGACATTGTTGACTTGTCCGGACGCGTCGCCATCGTAACAGGGGCAAACACTGGTGAGCGCCACAGAATATATGTGTCGCGTCCTGCTCTCATTTCTAACGCTTCGTAGGAGTAGGGAAGGAAATTGCCAAGGCCAGTCTAAATGCTTATAAAACTAATTATCTAGTAATAACTCTGCTCTAGGCTCTCCTTTTACACAATGCCAAAGTATATATTGCTGCTCGCAGCGCAGAGAAGGCCATAGCCGCAATTGAGGACCTAGAAACCCTCACTGGCAAAAAAGCCACCTTTCTCAAAGTCAATCTTGCCGACCTGCCAACTATCAAAGCCGGTGCTGAAGAATTTCTTGGGTACGCCTACACTTACTGGCTTCTGAATGATGGTGTTGATTCAATTGATCCCAGCCAAGAAAAAGAGCTCCATATGTTGTTCAATAACGCGTATGTCCATGTTCTATAACAGATTCAACAGCTTTTTTACACATATACTTGCAGAGGTGTAATGATGCCGCCCATCGATCTCGTCACGGAACAGAACTATGATTTACAATTCGGCACTAATGTTCTCGGTAAGCGCCCATTGATTGCATTCATGCCACTTGCAACTAACAGCGCCATGCCACAAAGGTCACTTCTACTTAACACAACTCCTCCTTCCAGCCCTGCTTGCTGGAGCAAAGAGCAGCCCCGATGGCACAGCTCGCGTCGTCAACGTTTCGTCATCCGGTCACCTCGGCGGCAGCCTCGATTTTAATACCTTCAAAGACAGCCCAAAGCGCAGAAAATCCGGTACCCACAATATGTACTTTCAGAGCAAATTTGTATGTCTTCGCATCTTCTTGACCAAGTCTCTCTTTCCCACTCCTCATCTACAATTGAAGGGAAACATTGTGTTTTCAAATGAATTAGCGCGCCGTTATGGAGATCAGGGCATCGTTTCTACGTCTCTCAATCCGGGAAATCTCCGTACGGAGCTCGCACGCCATCAACCACCCATCTTCATGACAATATTTGTACGTCTCTATCTTGGTTGTACCAAAATCTCTCTTCTAATTCTTCGACTATCAGGGTTGGGCCATCTTTCATGCATCATATGGTGCTTTGTCGCCCCTCTATGCGGGCACTACTGCCGCCGGTGCAGAACTCAACGGAAAAGTCAGTCAACTGTCATATATTGGTTCCCATTCAGACTGTGCCGAATTTCTGACGCCTGCATCCATATTTATTTTAAATATATATATAGTACCTCATCCCATGGGCATGTGTTGGCCAGCCTCTTGCGGCTACTCAAGACCCTGCACTCGGGAAACAGCTGTGGGAGTGGGCTGAAGAGCAAGTTGCTAATGTCTAGCTTTCACATTTTGACGATTTTCTTTACGGGCGTGAGTGTATTATTGCGAGTATATATCTTATTTTTATGAGTATGCGAGAGCAACGATTGCACTGAAATTACTGACCGTTAGCCATCCCCCTCATTTGCCGCAAGATCTCTCTCAAAAGTCCCTCCAGCCCTTATTCCGGCAATCATCATAGGTTCAACTCTCTCCTCTCGTCATTGGTGGCATCCCCTTATCCCCTTCGTCCGCGGAGCGCAAGACCTCCAATTCATTCCCGCATTTCGTTGTCTGTGAGAATGGACTCGATAAGAAAATGGCAGTTCCTACCTCGTTTCACAATTTATGGAAGATGTCAACCCCTCTTAACGATCTGGAATAGAGGAGTCCTCGCTGCGCGCTACATACAGAACCCCGGGTCTTTACTCCAGGCACCACCGTATAAGTGGATTGGTGTACTTACCGATGGCCCAACCACGGGTCATTGGACTAATTTACATACATCAGAAGGGCCATGTGTTCGATCCCCTCCTTTCTCGGATCTCCTTTCCGCCGTCGGAATGGAAGTTGGTGCATGGTGGCATGAGAGTCAATCGCGGCATACTAACAATTCCTTACATCCGAAAGTTGCCTCTTACGGGCGGTGCCTGCTAGCCAGAGGTACTAGGATTGCCACACATATTCCGATTCGGTGCAGGGAGGGGAGGAATCCACACGCTCTGAAATTGAAGCAGTCTGAGGATTCACGCGACCACGAATAAGATGTCGGGATAATGCCACCGTTGAACGTTCCAGGTGAATATTCTTGTGCTCTCACCGCGTGTTAACTAAATGTGTGCATGCAGTGAAACGCACGAATCCGGTGCCATACCGGAGAAATTTAAAGGTTGTATTGTCATGTATGCCTCCAGCAGCTTTTTCATGTTATAGCAATTGGCTCTATATGAGCGCTAGGTGGAGTGTGTGCTGTACTGCGTTCTGTCGGGTTTAACATTCCGAATTCCAGGGGGGGAGGGGCCACATACAACCTACACAGGTGGTATTTATGGCATCTTGTGAAAGTGATATCCAGCATCCTACTAAAAAAAGCTACACTAAATATCAGAGATAATACAATCTGAATCTACTGCCGTGGAGACTTGCGGCATACAAACGAGGGCGTTCGTATCGTATTCGGCACAGTTTGTCACATTGATGTGCAAGGCCTCAAGGTTTCCAAGCTACAAAGACGCGCATTGCTCGGCTCATCCGCCGAGTAGGGGGCACGAGAGAACTACTGGACATCGAAGCCCTTTTTTGCGAGTCGGGCCGCCCAAGGGCTAGGCTGCTGCCTTCGGGGGAAATAAGTATTGTGGAAGAGTGTCGGGCGGAGGATCCTGATAGTCGGTGTCGGGGAGAATGATGTGAGGACGTATAAGAATGTGTTGCTGCTATTAGTTGCTCCCGTTCCCACTGATCCCACTTCTCGCAGGCACTGTCAAAAATCTCGCGTTCTTGTGAGACCGGGAGTTCGTTGACGATCCATTTCAACCGGTCATTGGGGCCATTATTTGAAGTGTCATTGAGTGTGTTTTTAAGGGCAATGCCAAGAGCGCACTTGTCTTGCATATCCCTATTATATAAAAAAGTGAATGAGATTGTGGGTACTATGTATCAAATGTGGCGAACTCACATGTCGAACCAGTTGACATACCCGTCGAATTCTTCTCGCGTGAGCTCCACGATAGCGTTCGCAACAGGATCATAAGAATCTTTGATACTTTGGGTAGAAGCCGTAGATCTTCGAGGGGCCATTTCAAGTGATTCCGAACCAGAACGATGACGGATGGACGTGGCCGTACGTCTTTTGCGAGTTTCGACTTCAGCTGGATACCCCTCAGCTTTGTACCACTGTACCCACTCCCACATTGATTCCGCACAAGCAACGATCTCTGCAGCTCTGAGAGCGAGGTGCATATTTAGAGTCTTCAGATCGAAGTGCATCGTGGTATTGGGGAGGAAGGAACCACGCTGGATGGTTGCACTCGATACATCTGGGAACATCCCTTTCATTAACGGAGAGATAGCGGACGCCCGTGACTCGTCAAGTGTTATGTAGGGAGTTGAGTGCTTTAAAAGGCCGCGGACGCCAACATATCGATTGTTTTCAGATATCGGAGCGGGCTCTTCTTCGTAGTTCTGGGATGAAGTGCGCCGCGAAGGTTTCTTCCCCAAAGTCCTGGAGACTGGGCTGGGAACGATAGCATCACGAGCATCATCCGAATCGGAGTTGTTCCCCTCGTCAGAGTAAGCTCCTTCCTCCTCTCTGTCATGATCAGAGCAACGGTCTCTATGTTGTGTGGCAGGGAAACGATATTGAAGAGGGGGGTGAGTGCGAACATCTGTAAACAAGATCAATGAGGAAATTCAGGTCATTGCGTCAACTCTCACCTTTAAAGTATAAGCCAACATAATTCGCTAGGAGTGCTAAGGGCGAGTTATTGATGAATCTTGATTCAAGCATTCGAATCCAGATGGCTTCCAAAAGTGAATGGTCACGCGGGTTGACAGGGGGTTTTGGTATTGTCCGCAGCAAAAGTGGTAAGGAAGGGACATTGGGAGGCCCCTCTGGGACAGTAGAAGCTGACGAACTACGCCCCCGCTGGGATTCGGGTACTGACAAAGAAGCTGTGAGAGAATACCCTCTCCGTCGTGTTGGTGGTACTTTCAGGTCGGTAAGAGAGTCAGAGTCAGGAGGGGCTGTGCCTCCAACGGAGGACAGCATCAATGACACTGCTGAGCCAGTAAACCCAGACTTGGGTACTTTGAGCTCCAGGTGGCCTCGGATTGTTGCTGGCGAAAGAGTATCATTCAAGGCTACATGGCCACCGGAACTTTCTTCTGCAGGTGATGGAAAATTGCCAATGACTTCAGCCAAAAGTTCACGTGCCTCTTCTTTTTCCATGTCTTCGTTGACGGATATTTTTGCCACAGGAGAATTGGATCGAGATGGAGTCACAGGAAAAGCAGCCGTTGTTGGTGTCGGAGAAGTTTCATCTGAGAACGAGAGCAAATCACCGTCCACTTGACTTCCAAGGTTGATGTCTGAATGGGACTGGGAAGAGTTACGATGAGAAGAGAGCAAAGAAGTGTGATCCATGTCAGTTTCAGTCTCCAATTCATCATCGCTGTCCATCACTTTTCCAGGAAAAAAGAGGTCCTCTTCAAGCATCTGAATATCAGTATAGCTCAGGCATCGTGTCGATAAAGGAACAACGACGCGACTAACCTCGAACGCACCGCCCGGCTTCATGACACGGAGGATCTCTTCGAAAAGTGGGTACCACTGATGAGAGATGGGATTGAGTGAGTTTTACAGCCAAAACCTCCCAAACGACATACTTGATTCTCTGGTACACCAAGTGCAATTCTTTTGATATGCCTGCATCACATATCAGTTCTAACCCATACACCAGACCTCGGTAACTTACACAAAATCGAATTCGTCATTTGGGAATGGAAGATTCTCCAAGCTGGTCAGAAGCGTCAGGGTCCATTACCATTTCATATCAAAATGATAGCGGTACACACAAATTAGCGTGAACCCAGGTGATTCTAGAAGCCAAATCAGACGATCCAACCTGTTGGAGGTCAGGTTGAAGTGGTACTATATCCAACCCTTGAAGAAAAAAACTATTAACCATCATTTTAACAAATCCACATGAATTTCGCACCTACGAAGTAACAATTCTGCAGTGAACACGAACATCAGTGGGGAACGATATTCTGGTCAGCTGTTCACGAACCTTCCATGTCCTCGCACAATTTAAGATCCAAGTCCCAGTCCCTGTCATTAATGTCAAGCCAATGGTCTCGATATTGCCTCAACTACTGACCACATCCCAGGTCCAACCTGATCAATGCCATGTCATTGTCAAATCTAAGGCGGACGTACGAGCTAATGCTGTCACGTACACTTTAGTTGGGGGTGTCTCAAACACGTGCCACGTTAGACTTTCACAGATATCTTGACAGAATGCAGTTTCCCAGACGTCCCTACGCCACCATCATCAGATATGTCCAAACGGAGCGGGGGAAGGGATGGCGGACACCCGAGGCAGAATTCTGTCCATCCCTCCATATATGAAAGATGAAAAGCGAGTTGTACTCACGCATCTATGACCTCTCGTTCATAACTCCTAGGGTACGGAACTTCTTCCTTCGGAAAAGCATGATGCTTCTTTCCCCGACGACCTAACACTGGTCCCAAGGAACTTCCCTCCCCCTTCATAACGAACTGTGCATCTCTAGCTCTGAGGTTTCTCTTCAACTCCTCAAAGATGGTACGATCAAGGGTTGAGAACTTGAGATCCGTCCGAGATGACGTAGAGGATCTGTCGTGGGCAGTGGTGGTCGGCAATGGAGTGAGAGGAGGCAGAGGGGAACGTGATGAGGTCGCGTGTGTAAACTTTGGCGCGGGGTGGGCAGAGGAAGATTTGATGCCTTCGGCAGAGACGCCTGAACCGCTTGGATCACCTGGCGTATAGGAGGATGATCCAAAGAATGCGGAACGCGTTTTCAGAGGCTTCGCACTGGTACTCTTTCGTCTGCGAAGGTGGGCGATATCAGAAAGGGATTTGCCTTGGCCTGACGTAGAGACTCGAGCCTGCGAGGAGTAGTTGTTAGCGTGGTTGAACATGGTCAACATAGTTATCAAGTCGTTGGTGCAGCCAAACTGCAGAATGCAGGTGGGCAGGCAGAACAAAAGTCAGGCACGTATCCCGCCTGATTTAAGACCAAGTATTGAAGATACCGGCCAAAATACGGCAATTAAAATCAAATCACGGTTTACATTTCCACTTACGGAAGATCGTTTTTCACTGATGGGCAGAGGCGCTGAGGAAGGGGGAGGGGTCGGGTCCAACTCCCATGGGGTAACATCCTCCACGGGGCCAGTCGCTAATGTGGAACGAGAGGGGATGATTGTCGGCACGGGGTGCATTTCCCAGGGAGTAACCTCTTCAACAAGTCCCGACGTTAAGGAGGAACGACTTGTGGCTGATCTGCGCACGGGATACATATCCCAAGGCGTGACCTCCGACAAAGAGCCTGTCATTGTAGATTGTCGGGGGCGGGTCGACACTGGCGAACTGCTAGTACTCGCAACAGGGCTCATCTGAGGAGGTTCGTCTTGTACAGGACCAGGCGCGAACTCCCATGGGGTGATATCCTCACGTGCGCTTGTCGCGGTAGAAGGTCGGCTGCCTATGCTTGACCGCGACTTGTATTTAGTTACGGGAAGCTGCGTAGCGGGGGCTACACGCGCCGGGTTTCGAAGAGGGCGTTTAGGAGGAATTCCAGGTACAGGAACTGGAACTGGAGTCTTTGCTCGATCATTGTTAGGAGGTGTCGAGAGGACATATGTTGAATGTCGTTTCTTGAGCGATGGGGCAGCAACTGTTGATGACTGTATTGCATGAGGGGATCTGAGTGATTCCATTGAGGCATTTTTAGGCCAGGAGGGGGTAGAATTGGATCTTGGTAGAGATGGACGAGAACCAGGCCTAGGTGGTCCGTTGACAGAGGTGTCAGACTGTTCAAAGACGGGCATCATGATTATTTAAAGGCCAGCCTCTGAGAATTCCGTCTGCAGGCCGCGGATGCCTGGTCCAGATCGATAGCAGAAGAGAGACAAGGGTTAGCTCAAGAATGTTGCACGTTGCTAAGCCACCCACGAATGGTATTTTAAGCCAGAGACCCAGTTAAATTGGCAGTAAGAAGGGGTGACAGAAAGTTTCGTTGAAAATATCCACAATATGTGCGATGTGCCGTTGTTGAAGAGTAGACGCGTTATGTTTCCCTACTCGGGTTTGCGAGCATCGTTTTGCTAAAGTGTGTGAACATGCATCCACTTGGTTTCAAACATAACCAGGCACCGATCAACTTGGAATCAATCAGGATAAACCGTTCACGTAGTTTCAAAGGCACCTTGCGCAACTCCTGAAAGCACGATAATGCTCCTGGAGGATCTAATTATCATACATACAAGTACAAGTAGCAGTGAACCTGTTATCTGTCTGCTTCCAGTCCATACACTAACCCAAGAGCAACCCGCGCTGCCGCTTTCCGCCTCTCGTCTTCATCTGTCATGTTCGCAATCTCAGCCTTCATCTCCCGAAGCGTACCAAGAACCTTTGATAAATCAAAAGGTTCCATGCCATATGACCCATCACCACCACCAGCTGCACCAGGATTCTCAATAGTAAATGCCTCTAGATCTTCATCTGCGAGGATTTTTGAAGTGTTTATCTCTTCAGCTTGAGCAGGTTTGTTCGCTTTCATGGTATCCGTGCGGGTCTCAATCGTCGGTGGAAGGGGAAACTTAGACGACCCAAATATTCGCGATGAGGTCGCCAGAATCTCGACCTTAGTTGGCAAATCGCCCTCTACACCATCATCGTCTGCGTCCCTCCCATCTTCACTGCCGCCAAAGTCAGAAACAGAGCCTAGAGATCGATAGAGACTCCCCGCGTGAGGAATAGCCGAAGGTGGTGAAAGGCCATCAATGTCTGTCGGTTGGTCTGGCGTTGAGCGGCCGGAGGTCTCGGTGTCGTCGAGCGCTGGCGCTGAAACGAACACCGTAAAATCATCATCAAAACCAAAGGTTGAGGATTCCGTTGCTTGTCGGAAAGGTTGATCGCAAAACTCCATCGCAGTTGGTGACGCGCTCATTCTACCAGAGCTAGCGGCTGTCTTCCATGGGTCATCCCGCATTGTCTCATCCTCTTCAAGCCAACGCGCGAGCTCCTGCATCTCCCGTTTCATCGCTCTGGTTCTGTCGGATAGTTGACTACTAGAGCTAGCGACCACCTCTTCCACCGCAGGTAGACTGTTGTCTTGGAAGGTATTGGCCCAGTCCAGAAGAACGTGTTTTTGTTCCCGCGTCTGTCGCGAAGGTGCAGTATCTTTAGTAGTTGGCTGCATTGATGGCCACATAATCGTACTAAGGGCATCTAAGACCCGTTCAATTCCTGGTATTTCTGGAGGACGCCCTCGTCAGAAGGGGTCCAAGTCGATTCCAATCAACAGAATACCATACCGGTAGACCAAGCATCTTCATCTCCGTCTTCCGAAGCTTCTGCTGCATTCTTCTCAGTTGCATCGATATACTCAAACCCGTGAGACGAGAGAAAGCCATCAATATCACTTTCATCTTCCTTCTCCTCCTCCTCCTCCTCTGAAGCCGGTGATGTGGGACGCGATGACGTCTGATGCGAGAGTCTGACGGCGAGGCAAACCTCGGGATCTAAGCCAGAGAGATCTTGCGCAAGGCGTTTGATGTGATGCTTATAAGACTGACATGATTTCAGCGTCCCACACACCACGCATAGATAAAGCAGGTTCAACGGGCGTACAAACCTCTCCTTGAGACCAAACAAAAATAATGGCCGGGATATTCTGAACCTGGTGAGGACTAAGGCCGTGCATTCTGTGAACAGCGAAATGGACCGTTGCAGAGTAGTATTTATTAGTGATCGTCCACGGGATCTTGATCAAGCCTGGAGACGATAAGAGTCCAGTAGTACTCAAGGGCTTTGGTGATAAAGGTAGTGACTGCGTAGGATTCTGTATACCTGAAAGTCACAAAGAGGTCAGATAAGATTTTGGAAAAGATTGAATAGAGACGGACGGTCAATACATGATTTTGCTTGATAAATTTTGGGGGATAGCACTAGAATCCTGCAGGAGGTGTTGGAAAGGGAAATCTCAGCATCTTGAGCTGCTGCCATGGTGGTGAATGCCAGCCACTTCCAAGTTCACGGCCCACGCGGGCCGTGGTGAAACTCGGACACGACCCGTGACTGTCACGTCATTTCCGTGGCAGGTGACAGACAAGTGACAGGTGACGGAATCTCTTGTCGGGACCGAAAGATTCGATGTCGCGGCGCGCCCAACACTCACTATACGGAGAGTTATAATCCGACATACGCCCTATCAAACTTTTCTCCCTGGGGTATATATGTCAATTTCTGGTCATTGTCCACAGTTATGACACATCTGCACGGCCATCTGTCTGAAGTACCGTCTCTGATGCTCAATGTCAACGTCGACAAATGAGACTCTACGTGAGTCAAGCCAACAACTCATGGAATTAGCGGCAACCCTGATTGCAGGGTATATAAACTGTACTCTCTTCCACCATCTGTTCTTCAGAAGTGCGCGGACATGTCTGCCTCCGGCCTTCCTCACGGCCTGCGCACTCGTCTCATTCAAGATTTGGCTGAACTCGAAGACTCTCCGTACCCTGGTGTTGCCGTCTTTACTGACGATGCTAACATCAGGAAGCTTTGCCTCGTTCTCACTCCCCCTAGCGGTCCCTGGAAGGATTTAGCGCTTCATTTTGATGTTACTCTCCCTCCTGACTGGGTATGTCCTACATTCAAAACTAATCTTGACTCCTATCTTAGATGTTTCGACAGCCCGCCTATCCTCCTATAATCAAAAGCAGTGTCAGTGAGATACAGCATCCAAACCTATTTGGGGAATATATATGTTGCGATTTATTGAAAAGTCGGAATCAACTGGAAGCAGGGTACACAGGAGGGTGAGGACCTTGCTTACGGTGTCGATGATCTACTTCTGATGTTTTCTGTTTGTTTGGCAGGTACACCCCTGCACTCACCCTTCGTGGTCTATTCCTTCAGTTTTTGACGTTCTTCTCTAGCACCAGTGTGAGTCTGATCATCTTCGGTTTTTTTCATACTTCAATTTGTTTTCCTTAGGTGGAGCAAGACGATGGCTATACTATTCATATTGGAGATTATATTTTTGACCATTTTGCAACAGAAGATGACTTCTTGACCACTCTTCTCAAGGGATCCTGTTGCTATATAGCTCCTTGCCGGTGCCGGGTCTCTGAAAAAGGTCAACGCGAGTTGGAGCAGCTGTGGAGAGCAAGTCGTTCCTCTGAAGTTACCATTGGGATATACCAACTTCAAGATCAAACAGTATCTCATTTTTCGAAGGTGGTCACTGGTGAAGTCAAAGTACATAGGTTTTCGCGCATTAATCCACGATGGAAAGCAACGCACGACATTGTTTCTACTTGGCAGTGCCCTCAATGCCCGTATGGTTCGGAGAGCCTCCCTGCTCATCGCAAGGCTCCAGAGAACACGCTCGACGGGGAAGGGCAAATGGCAGCCAATCTCGTCCCTCCTCCATCTTGTCTTTTGTGGATTCTCAACGACGACGTCCTTCTTGAATTGTCGACCTACATGCTCTCAGAATCTGTTGTAGACTTCTCGACAGCATATCCGCGCTTTCACCACCTTATTACTTCAACTCGCGAACTCTTGCAGAGGGAACTTCGTTGTTTCTTCTTGCGGGCCTCCATCCACGAATCGATCCTTGGTGTCGGTGTTACGTTTGATCCTCAACCGCGCACGCTTTCATCAGACTTCGATTGGTTAAGCAAGCAGGCGTTCGATCAGTACGGGGTTCGTACCAGCATCCAGAAGCGCGAGTTCCAATACTTCCTCCCCCTCGCTTTCAGTCGCCCTCACTTCGAAAGGGTACAAAAGGACATCTGGCTGCATCTCCAGTACCTTGACGAAGCCGTACGAAAGGCTGAGTCGGCTGTCTTCCAACGTATGACTATTCGCACCGGCGCCGGCACAACAAGGCGCATCACCGCTCCTCGAAAGGCTCACCAAGTCGTCGACATTGTCTACAGGATGATGAACAACATCGTCGTTTCCCTGATGAAGTCTTGTGATAACGTTCTCGATGTCCCAAGCATTCAGCGGGGTCGAACCCCACCCGCTATTCTCCACGCATCAGAAAAGGCTGTGGTGTCGTACTGCCATCTCTTCCACCTTCTCTTGAGTCTCACTCGGAGCACACCTGCTATCCTTCGTGATGCGACTGACCGTCTTCGTCGCTTCATCATGGTCCCCGAGTCGCGCATCAAAACAGAAGTTCCCGACCTTGGCGAGCTCATCGTACTCATCACCCTTGTACTCGCGTGCCCTCCCATCGACAACGCCACACCCATGACATGGAATATGCTTAACGGGCCGTTCCTTGAGGAAGCCATCACACGTAACGTACGTTGGATGCTCGCAGACAACCCGGAGCTTGAAGTACTAGAGGAGGGCGCGAGTGAATATCGCTTGTACAAAACCTTCTTCAAGGCACGTACGAGTCTTCGGCTCATCATGTTCCAGATTGCCTTCCTCAGCGTCTTCGTCAAGACGTATGCTGGACATGTCGAACGCTTAGACGAGAATTATGGTTTTCCCGAGCCTAGGATCCCAGAAAGGATGGTGAAGGAGGTGAAAGCGATATACAGGGTCGAAACATGGCTTGCGTTCTTTGAACGAGTGCAGTATGCAAAAGGAACGATGTTTGGGGCGGCGAAAATGTCGGATTTGTTGAGGTGTGCGGTGCGCAACAGTGGGCGAAAGGGGTACCACGCTGCGAAGAAGCCGAGAGAGCTACACATCCTCGCAAAAGACCGGGACTTTTTGGAACGAAAATGGATTAAGGCGAGGAAAGCTTAGTGTGTATGATTTTTTAAGCAAAATACTAGCTGTTACAAATCCATAAATGAATGTTGAACGTTTAACGTTTGAACCTTGAATCGAATTCATAAAAACGAGATATCACATTTAGCGTAAATAACTACATTGTCCATCATCACAAGTCGTCAGCAGTGAATTCTCAGGTAAGAGTAAGGACTTTCACGCAGCAGGAGCATTTGCCTCCTCCGCCGCCCTCGCCGCCTTGGCTTTATCGGTCTCATCCCTGATCCCTCCCTCTGCGAAGCTCAGAATGCCCGCCATATCTAACTGTTGAACGACTGATTCTGCAGTCTCCACATCCATATCACCAAGTACCTTGTTGACTGCATTCAGCGTACCCTCCTTGAGCGCCTCTTGAAGCTCTTCCGGGAATGCCTCAAAGATCTCCCACCTGAACTGCAGGGCCTTGCGCACCTCCTCGATGTCTAGATTCTCGGTTTCGGGGCCCTCCAGTCTTATATCCTCAGGCGGAGGCCCATCGGGCACGTTGAACGAGATAGTCTGATTCGGGTTCTCGGGCACGAGTTGGATTTGTTCCTGCCCAGAAGATTCTGCCTGCTCTTTGAGTGACACGTTGACACGCTCGACGAGGTGCTTGTATGTCCCCTCCATGTCATTCACGAAGACACTTTCTGCACGCGGATCAGCTGACACCATCCTGCAACGGAGCAATGTCCGCGGTCAGGCAATGAAAATGGTATATATGTCAAGGAAGACGCACTTGCGGAAGAACACGCGAACACCATCACTCCCAAGCTTCTCGCAGTATTGCAGAAGAAGGCTCTGGTGCACGCATTGTTTAGCATACTTGGACTTGCCAGCGCTCTGTGCACGGAAGGCAGCGACGAGCAGGGCGTCGGAGGCACCGGGAACGATTACATCCCGGTGCAACTGAATGAATTCAAACGACTGCTGATAAGCGCGCACGGGGATCTTTGAGAAGGCTTCCAAGGAGGGCGTTAAATCAGGCAGGGACTCATCCTCTGATTCGTCCTCGTCTACTGTGGCCGAAGAGACTGGAGCCTTAGGATTAAGAACCTCGATCTCCGTCGTAGTCTTTGTCGTCTTTTTGCCTTTGTCGATCTTGGTGTGAGGGATAGGCTTGGGTTCCGGGGGCGGGGGGACATACTGTACGAGACGTTAAGAGATAAGCTGATAGTTAACGAGTGAGCTGACCTTGCTGTCGAACCCGTCGTGTACATCTTCACTCGTGATATGCTTCTTTTGTTCTGCCTCTTCGGATGCCAGTTGTGCAGTGTCTTTATCGATCGTTTCTTTGAGCTTTACAACATGCTCTGCCATGAAACTTGAAAGGAACTTGGCAAGTTTCTCTTCGCGCTCAGCCTCGAGTGTGCCCGCTTCCTTGACCTTTGTACGGGCATCATCCACAACTCGTCGGAGCAAAGCCAATACCATGCCATCATAAGTCTGCTCCAGTTTGCTGGGATCATTTCCAGGTGGACAGTCGCGCGACGGATTCTTCTCAAGCTGCTCAGCCAAGGAATTGAAATAGATTGTCGATGGTGTAGATGGAGCAGGATCGGAAAGGACCTTGGAAATATCTATGATGCGTGGAAGGAGAACGTTGTTGCAGGCGATCTGTGCTTTCAGCTTTGTGACGAGATGCTTGCGCACTTCACGCTTCTCGTGGATATCGCGTTGTTTCCATCTACAGGGAGCATTCTTTGTGAGATAAAGAATCATGGACAAGTGCATATCGCGTACCGAATCAGCGACTTTTTATCGACATTAGGATGTCCCTCGATATCCGAATCGTCTGAAAGCTTGAATCAGGAAAGTAAGAAACGTTATCAAAGACATCAGTAAGTGCATACCTCGAGCTGGTCCCATTTTTTGTAACTCGCAGCTAAGGACATGTTGGTGGCTGCAGAAAAGGTGTGTTCAGCAAAAGAAGTCAAGTACTAGTGTGGTAAATGCCAATATAGTTTTGGCAGATGGTCGAACTTTCTGGAACACATCATTCGGCGCCTATTTAGCACAGCATATGTACATTTTGGACTCATAAGACACTCATTCGAGTTCGAGTTAATGTGAGCTGAATTGCTCATTAACCTTTTGTCGTAGTGAAGAAACGCTTCAGCAATTATTTCTGTCACTGCGGCAGTCCGGTGTTCAGCGATTGGACCATGTCGGTAATATATATTACTAGTAGTAGTAGTAGTAGTACTGGTGTCATAAGTGTCACTAAGTCCGAGTCGTAGCACTGGGCGTGCATGTTTGAAATTTCACCGCATTTCACCGCATTTCTCGGTAATCTCTCACGCTCTTTTTTCTAACATCGTTCAACACTGCCTGCTTCAGAGCTGATTCTGCTCATATGAGATGGCCTGGAAACCTACTTTTAATCAAGGAATAACCAGCTTCAAGGAGCTCCACCTAGATGAGGCCCTCTGCCATTTTTCGAAGGCAAGTCACCACTTGTTGCGGCTATATGTCCAAGGTTCAGTGTACTAATAAACGCTTAGGCTCTCAAATTACCAGGAGGAGACCGACAGCACATCATCTATGACTCTCGTGCGGCAGTCTACGAGAAGCTTGGAAAACCCAAAGAGGCTCTACGGGACGCGAAAAACGTGATCAAGCTTGCTCAGGACCAGTGGCAAGGCTACGCTCGTGCTGCACGGTTGTTCCTTCTAGCATGCAAGTATGACGCGTCGTTGTCTATGGCAGATATGGCTTTGGCGCGCATCAAAGTTTCGAATTCAAAACGACGCGACGAAATATCCAAACTTCGGCATGATATCGTCCAGGCTCAGCAAGCAGAAATAAACCGGCAGAGATTGACGCAGAACCAATTCGCGAAACTTCCGGTGGAGCTACTGGGAGAGGTTTTTCGCTGGGCTGTATCAGAGGACGCGACTACGCTCATTCGCGTTTTACGCGTGTGTAGCTACTGGAGAGATGTCGCGTGGACTGCACCTGCTCTCTGGGCAACCCTCATCCTCACTTCAAATTCTCCCATGCGCAAACTCTCGCTGTGGCTCAAACAGTCAAAGCATAGGATACGTGAACTGCACATTAGGTCCGATGTTGCAACCCATGTGGATTGGCCATTCCCGGAACTTGCAGATATTGCTTGGGACAAACTTCGCGTCTGCTCTGCAGTATCCTGGGACCTGGCTGGATATGTCACAAGGAAAAAGCTTGGAGGAAATGCCTTGGCCTCTTTAGAGGCACTGGAAATGGTAGAGGACCGGTTTTGTCGAGAGCGCGCCACCCCTGGATTGTTTCCCCTGCTACAAAGAGCAGGGGTGCGCTGTCTCTCCTTTTCCAAGTCTAATTTTTCCTGGAAATCAGTATCCAAACATCTGACGAGCCTCACGTCGCTCAGTGTCTTTGGATGCAGTAAAGATCCTCAAGTTCTTTTGGCAGTTTTGGAAGCAAACCCGGGCCTCCAAACTCTCAAAATTTTGGACCATTTCCATTACAAATACTCTGCAGCCTCCCCCGTAAGCCTCTCCCACCTTACACATCTTGAACTGCACGGCAGCTTCGCTTCCAGCCTATTGAAATCGATAAATATACCTAATCAACATACCCTCATCATCAGAGGCTCAAGCGGCTCTCTCGACAGCGCATTCAAATCCTTCATCTCAAACAAAAACACCAAATTCCTAACGCACCTTGTCATTGATAGATGTTCAATAAGCCCCTCTATCCTTACTTGCTTCCTTGAGGAAACCACCGCACTTGCACGTTTGGAACTCCTAGCCCTTTCACAATGTGCCAACACTGTTATCGAAAGTTTGGCAGGTCCCATCTTTTTTCCCCCCACAAAAAACCAGCCAGTTTCTGCGCAGAAGGTGGTAATGCCTGCGGGTACAGGCGGCACACCCATCATCTGTCCTGCCTTGACACACATTAACGTCTCATACTCTTCGGACGTGCGAACCGGGCCACTCGTCCGTCTTGTCAAGTCGCGGCTGTCAGCAGCTACAGCTTCATCTGCAGAAATGGACACTGCAGAGGATTTTGAGTCACTACCATCACCGAAGTGCGTCAAGATTATCAGTCTAATCATGGACCAGTGTCACCAAATCGAGGCGCAGTGGCTCCCGTGGTTTCGGGAGAATGTCTCAACTGTCAGCTGTGTGTACGAAGCGAAGAAGAAGGGCACTTGGAAGTGAAGGGCTGCGCGTTGCGTGATCAACCCCATCCAGAGTCCATCTTGCTCTTACACGGGCAGATAAAATTGTGACATAGATTGAATGCAACATTCTATGGAACATTCCGCTTCACCCTTTCCCGTACTGCATCTATTTCAACAAACGTGCGTTTTAGGAGAGGTCAGTTCTTCTCGGTTTCGCCGTCGAAGTTTGTCTTTCCTCCCATTGGATTGCTTTTCCTCAAGTCTCGGCGTATATTACCCGCTTTATGGCTTTCCGGACTTCCGAGCCCTCAATTACCGCCACCGCACATGCTCTTGTCAATTTATCTTTTCATATCGCGCTCCGTCTAAATTTACACTTAAGCCCGATATGTGGGCCTCCCCTACGAAGGCTCCAACATTAAGGCGTACTACAATCAAGGATCCAAATTGAAAGAACTTCAAATGAGGGTCTTCTGGGGCGCGATGCATGGTCGATCAACACCGATGAATTTGCCCGAAAACTAGATCGCGTCTAAGATAGAAAAGCTTACTAGCTGATACGGAGGCTATACGGCAAGACAGCTAATGTTCGATGATCGTGTTTGACGATTTGGTCGGGCACAACTGTCCGCGCAAAACTTAAGAATCGCGCGGTCTGGTAGGCCGCTGATCTTCACTTACAGCAGGGATATATTGGTTCTCTAATGCAAATACTACATAAAGGAAGACGCCCAGTTACACAACTCCAATTTCTGCTATTCAATTTACTGCGAGGGCAACGAAAACATCTCTTGACTTGATATGCTTGTCCTTTTCTATCTCCTTTCCCTTTTTCACATTGTCCACGCGTCGAACGCATCCATCCTGTCTCCTCCAGACGGTGCCATCATCGTTGCTGGAACAAACTTCGAGTTCGAATACCAGACATGGGCAGATTATGGAGTATCAAGTTATAATTATACTGTCTGGCTTTTCACCGAACAACCTGGGTCCCCTTCACCTGCCGACCTATTTGCCACTGGATACTTTTTTGGGCGCTTCTCCCAACCAAATTATCCTGGTGAGCTTCTGTGTTACCTGGTGAATGAGTAGTATTAGGCTGACGTAAATCTAACAGGAAATCCTTACCCGAAGAACACGCCTCCTTATAATCTGACGATGCCAGACTTTTCGAAGAGTCTAGGAGGTTTTGGTGTCGGGGAAGGATATCAAAGCAAGGAATGCTACTTCGTTGTGTTAGAAGAATATGGTACTGGTGTTGTAGGTCGGCTTCTGACTTCTTTTCACGGTAAAGCTGATGCATCTGCGCAAGGCAACTGCGGGCTCCAGGATTAGTTGGACTCAGAACAATATCAACTATAACTCTGCTTGAGTTGTTTCTAACCAGGCAGAGGAATGATACCTCCCTTCTACAACGTCCCGTATCCATAGTATGATTGATATCTGATATAAAAAAGTCGTAGCATTCGAAAGGTGCTACACACATACCAATTGTCGATCACGACGGACATAGCTATATACGATGAAGAGCAATTTAGTTTTAATCGTCCAAGTCTTTTTCACACTCCATCGAAGCCCTCCCGGCCACCACCTCCCTCTGAGTCGTACGAGGCTCAAAAACCGCCGAAAATTTTCGAGGCGAATTTGTAAACTGGGCATCAGTGTCATAGAATGGAGGAAAAGAACATGGTATTGAACACCGTAACAGCAACCTGTCGTATTGAAATGGCACAATGGATGTCGAATGTCCATAGCATAGTGGCTAAGTATATTAATCCAGAGGGATGCTCAGTGAATGGAATACTCACGCAAATTCTAATCATGACAGTAAGCGTTAGTTGAGTTGTGCATGGACAATGTTATATCTGACCATGCCAGCCGAGCTCATCCCCCTGATGTTGCACCCGGTGTTGAGGAAGCCCTGGGGCATAAATCGGACGTGGTTTTTATACCTAGACTGATGATGTTCAATTGCCCTTACGAGCAAAGCGGGGGTAAGTAATTCACAAAGACTTGGTGCGGATATTTTTCTTGCTCTTCCTGCTTCCCTTCTTGGAGGCTGATAATTGACTAGAGCCAAGTTCGAACGTGGGGCCCGACAACAGGGGGAGGATCGATCGAACATAGTGACAACATCAGTGGTCCGAACAGAGGTGCAGTTGTGCCTGCTTTGACACGAGTGGTAAACTCTCCTTGTGGAACTATATAATGGTAGGTTCGCATTAAAATATGAATCCCGATGCAAAAAAATCCACAATCACGGGCGTCAGCGTACTCTTCACCTGCCGAGGCCACAAGAGAGTCCAAGGCCACCAGAAATCAAAGTACGGGTCATCGTGCACCCCGTGTTCCTGCAGCACAAACCGCACATCACCATGTCGCCTCCTCAGATGTTCTGCGAACTCAACAATACCATCCTTCAAACACTCCGCATCGCCCACAGTGATAAGCATTCGTTTCACAACATTCGATTCCAGCCTCGCGAACCAGTCCTTGGGCGCTATAGACGCCTCTATATATGGTCCGTACTGCTCTGGGACACTATCGAGGACGATGCGGCCCCAGCGTGTGAGGGCGTCGAAGCCGAACACGTCGCTATCGTCGTTGGCGATCATGGACCCCTTTTGATTAGTTAGCGAGACCCAGGGTGACATGAGGTAGGCGCTGCCAAATGGGGACGTGATGGTTATACGCGGGAGATTAGGGAGGGGGTGAAGGACGTGTGAGAAGAGCGCGAGGATAAGGTGGGCCCCGGCTGAATCGCCTGCGAGGTGAATGTTCGAGGGGTGGATGCCGATGGAGAGGAGGTGTTGAACGGCGAGGATTGCCTGGTGAAGTTGGCCTGGGAATGGGGATGTATCTGCGAAAGCTGGGGAAATATGAGATTAATATATCGCAGGAGGATAAAGGAGCTTACAGTATTGGAGTATCGCGAAGCCAGTTTTGTTGCCATTGGATTCGAGTCCTCCTAGAACATATTTCCAGAAAGGCAAAACGAAGTGTGGAACAGGAAGAAGATAGCCGCCACCTGTCATGACGATATAAGTACTCGTTGCAGCTGAAGTCGAATCCACCCCACCATGGAAGTACAAGACGACATGATCGGTACAGCGCTCCCCTAGCCACAAAAGACGAGCGCCCGTTCCCAATTCGTCAATCACCAGAGGGAGATTCTGGGATTTCATGTATGCCGTATAGACACCCAGGGTATCACTATCACCCAATATCCATCTCAGTTGTTCTGTGCTCAAGTGTTTGGGTGTGAAGTGATACAATTTGTCCCCGAGCACCCTCGTCCAAGGCTTGTGTTTGTTGGTTCGGTGAAATGGCGAAGTAAGAAGTGTCCAGGATAAAACCAAAGCTGTATGATATCACGTTGAATGAGACGTAATGAGGAACGGACTTGGACTCACGCAGGTGAAAAATGATGGATGCACAGGCTCTCACTTTCTCCATAAAACCCAGCGAATGATCTGCGAATGCGACCATTGTGCAGGCACTGAAAGATGACAGTCTAAAAAAGAGGAACTGGGCATGATACTTGTATATCAGCTTAGCGGCCCCAGGTTCATCTGCACTCGTCCCTACGTGTAAAAATCAAACAGGTACTACCGCGGGTGGGTGTGGCACTGCCTTGAAGTTGTGAGCCTTCGTCACATCGAGTTATCTTGATCTGTCACGCCGTCGCTATGTGACCTAGTTTTGTCTTTACCCCATCACACTGGCGCAGTCCGATTTTTACGAGTTGCTTTCCATTTCACGGCATGCATCTGCCTCTGAAATAAAGATCGCCTACCATCGCGCCCTACTTCGTTTTCATCCTGACAAAAACGACGACAACCGATTGACCTCCAGTCAGGACGCCCAGTCCATATCCATCTCCTCCATCAAGGAAGCCTTCAGCACACTCTCTAATTCAGAACTCCGCAAAGAATATGACTTGTCTTTTCATCGACAGAGCAGTCCTCAAGGTCCAAGACCTGCTCAGGTCATATCATTAGAGGATTTTGAAGAGTCGGTAAATGGCGGTAATGGGGAGGGTGAAGACGCTGTTTGGCGATATGAATGTCGTTGCGGGGGCGTGTACAACATTTCCAGTTCGGACATGGAGAAGGGGCACCACCTTGTAGGATGCAGCTGCTGCTCAGAAGTTGTTTGGGTTGGATACGAGCTTCAGGAATCTGACAGCGAGGGTATGTGATGCATCACACACAGGATCGAGAAGGGTTTGCTCAACGACGTAAAAGGGTGAAAGAAAATGAGAATCTAAACAGTATTTACGACACCGGGCGGCCCAAACAAGAAACGTACTGTTCCTTCGTTGCGCCCGAGGAGTGGAACGTCGTCACCGCCGTACAGAGCACTTGGGTCTGCATTGCCCAAGGGCTGCCGTGGACGTGGTGGGTGCTCTGTCTCGCGCATAGATATCTTCAACCGGATCAGTTGGTCGTTGTTGTATGGAGACGAGGCCGAGAGTGATTGTTTCTCAAACTGTTGCCGCATGGAGAGATGCGGAGAGGGCGAGGATGGCGTGCTGGGGGAGGTGTTCGCAGATGGATTCTGGGTGGTTGCAAGAAGAAGGTCGATTACTGAGTGCGCAATCACTAGTCATGGAACAAGTTGAGCAGTTGTGCATGTTCAGGGAATTGAAATGAGAGACCTTCCAAGTCTTCCACCTGAGACTGAAATTGTTTCTCCCAGTTGCCATGCTTTCCCAAGTGCGAGGCAATTTCATGGCTGGAGAGGGTGCCTTCCTCGCTAGGAGGTGTGGGTTGTTCAAACGAGGACAGATGGGCTGCGACGTAGATGCTTCCAAGAGCGATGGTATGTGGAGGGTATTGTATTGGTAAAAGTGTGCGATAGCTTTTGCCGAACAATCAGCAAAGCCTTTCACTGGGAGACTATTATCACATACCAGTCTACCGCCAAACGCCACGCAAACTGTGTCAATTTCTTTGTAGCTGGAATTACACGTTAGCACATTTAGGAAAATGAAATTGGTGTTCACCTTTTAATGCCCGTCCCATCTTTATAACATACGGGAAGGGCATCCTTGAAGTGAAGTTGAAACATATCGTCTCCAGAATAAGTCTCTCGATTGCAAGAAGTCGCTGTCGGTCATGTTCAACAACCTACAAAGGGGTCACATTAGCATCAAGAAAAAGTACAGTCATATTTCGCACTTGAGGATCCATAGTGTCCAAGTCAACTTCACCCCCTGGGTGTTTGGATTTCGCTGCCATGTCCGGGAAACGCACAGCATAAGCTACCGCAAGCAGCTCTCGTGGCTTCTTGAGCGTGTCATGCATCTTGGTCGAGACGTACAGGGCGGCTAAGGATACATCCTGCATGCGCAAGCATCAACGATAAGACCTACACGTAGACTCGATTGACTTGCATGGTAATTGAAGTCTTTCCGTGGAAAAAATAGATGAAAGCGGTGGTACAAATTTTGAGCTGTGGCTATTGTTTTCCTGGGGCTGCATTCAATGCTCATAGGTCAACCGTGTTCACGGAACGGAAAAAAAGGAAACATGCAATCCAATACGCGCCCCTAGAGCTTCCAAGAAGCCGCAAGCACTCTGTCGCGCTTTCTCTTCTTGTGTCTCTGTGAGTTTTCCGCGTTGTTTTTCGGAAAGGTATTTGACCTCGGCAGGAGTGAAGTATGGGTGGTGGTACTTGGACGACGAGGCAGAAAGCTGAGAAGGTGACTGGGCTCTGGAATGATTGTCCATGCTGCTACTGGAATCGATTGTAGTGGACGTTTGAGTATGTACTCCGAGTCGAAAAATGTCACGGACCTGGTGAGTTCAGGGTTTGGCACAAGGTTAGGCACCGCCACATGTAGTCTCTCCGGATGACTCTCATCCGGGTTGTGCTCAACTACTAGCTTAAGCAAACCACAAACTATCCTCCGATGTCAATGTACACCAGACCCACGTATGCATCCTCTTTGGGCGCTCTTTTCTCTCTTTTCGACTCAATCTGGGATGAAATCAAACTCTAGCTGCCTAGTGGGCTTTACTGAACAGATACACACGCCTGACGTGTGAGATTCATCAGCAGCGCTCGTTTTACCATATCTAGTGTACTAGCACTTACTTCACTTGGTTTGGTATAGGCTTTTTGTTTCACCGGAGTGACACAAACTATGACTTCGCTTCCCCTCTCATTTGGATCCAATACATAAGTGCGAACTGGTCTCAATCTGGTCTTATTCCACTCCTTTTAGATGCTAAATACATCCAACCGGCCTCTACTCTCCATAACCTGCCAGACTCGTAAACACCAAAATTGGTGTCTGAAGTATTTACACCGAGCCGGAGCTATGTTAACCTTCCGCTTCGCTACCGCTGGCTGTCTTCGATCCAAGAATTCTGTCGAAAGCATTCCAGCTATCGAGGATCAGAAGCTTTTCAGTAAAGGATTAGACCCCGCTCGTTGCTTATAAGAGAAGGTTTCTCCCTCCTCGACCTTATCAATTCACCAGGCAATGCACCTCTCAGCTTTTCTCGTTTTCGCCTCTCTCACTCTGTACCCTGCCTCCTCGATCGCCACGAGCAATTCTTCGCACACCTTCGGGTACACAGGGACCAATGGCCCCTTAGGCTGGGCACAATCTAATGGAACAAATGCCGACTGTTCCACCAGCACCCAACAATCACCCATCAACATCGACAGCACAATTTCGGCCACAAACCCGGAGTGGGAGCTGACGCTGACGATACCCAGTGCGGCCTCTCAATTCGTGAATAACGGGCACACTCTGCAGGTCCCATTCAATGGAACCCTGCAATACGGCGTTCTCGAGTATACCCTCTCTCAGTTCCACTTTCATACACCAGCGGAGCATCTTTTGTATGAGGAGTTCTTCCCTCTTGAGATGCATATGGTGTTCAAGTCAGGTGATGCCAGTACGTCCAAATGCTTTCTCTCGACACGAATACACTTGCTTATCTTCGCTTGTAGTCCTAGTCATTGGCTTTCTTTTTGAAGTATCCGCCGATGACACGACCGAGCTTCTCACGACCCTTGCGAAGCGTATCCCAACAGACCCTGGTACCATCACAGGAACCGACACCCTCGATTTTGACCCAATTATCACACATCTCCAGAACAGTCTTATTTATACATATGAGGGTTCGTTGACGACACCTCCCTGCACCGATGGAGTCACCTGGCTTGTCTCCTCTCAGACGCTCAGCGTTGATGTGGCGACGTATACGGCATTGAAAAGTGTCATGAAATTCAACGCCAGGTACACTCAAAACACGCCGGGTCAAATCAACCTTATTACATATGCGAGGAACAACTATCCTGTAGATCTGTAGGTGGCCCGCGTAATATCCTCGTATCAAACTGTTTCATGGATACTTTTGCTGTTGGAATTCTGGCCGGATCTTGGAGTTTTTTATTCGTTTTCACAGAAATATCTATCCCTTACATATACGTTACATTCTGTACAGTATTACTACATGCTTACCTCCCACCAATCGATCGTGTTCAGTTTACACCAGTTCTCTCAAAAATTGTTATCCAGGCACCATGTTGAACATATATTTGCATCATAATTCAGCTAATTTGTATCCAGAACAATATTTAAGACTACATGCTTGTTGCGTGCTTGCTGAGCTCTAGTATACTTTATGACAACTATGTTCGTTCGGAGGTCACGACATTTTAAATGCTAGCCCAGAGTCGGGTTCTTAATGGTAACATCCAACTTCTGACTCCTTCGAATGTCATGAGCTCGTGGGTATGAGAGAACTTGTACCGGTCAGGTACTAGTGTCGCCAATGATGTCGAAGTGAAGTGGCCACGATGATGTTCAATTCTGTGACTCGTCTATGAATTCTGAATTATCAGATATTCACAGTGATGAGTATTTTTAGATGGGCAGCTGTATGCTGGCCGGTAAGTGTGTACTCGACCGGGCAGGCCAGGGTGAACGCTGTGCAGTGGCTGTATATGAATAAGTTAACAACGACAGCATCGGACGCAGTGAAGGAGGAAAGACTGTCGGACAAGTATCGGGCAACAACGGCAATGATGTGAGGTATACGCTGACATCCGAGTCCGCCCTGACGTCACAGGACCTTATCAGTTCTCGTTATAAATGTAGCAGACCTCTCCTTTCTTTTTCAACATCCATCACGACCCATAATGGCTGAATCCAAGCCAATACGCCCCTTTGTTATTCCTCAGTTCACAGCCAGCGACTACCAGTCGTTTTTCCTTGCAGGTCAGCATCTGTCCTTTAAATCACTCCTCGTACTAACATGTATCTCCCGAAGGCGCAATATGCTGCACGTAAGGTTCTTTGATATCTTCCATACTGCGTATACTTAATAGTTTTTCAGCCTGAGTCATGGTGCTATGACCCGTACGTTTCTCGTTTCAATGCTCGCAATCTCTTCTGACCTCCCGCTAGCAATCGACGTCGTTAAAACCCGTATACAGATTGATCCCGCCTTTAAAGGCCTCGGCTTCGTTTCTGGAACACGGCAGGTCGTCTCAAAAGAGGGTGCTCGCGCGCTCCTAACAGGCTTCGGACCTACCGCCGTCGGTTACCTTGTGCAGGGTGGTGCCAAGTTTGCTGGTTACGAGTTTTGGAAAAAGAGGCTCTCAGAGGTTGCTGGTGACCAGGAGACTGCCATTGCTCACCGAACTGCCATATACCTTGGTGCCGCCAGTATTGCGGAGTACGTCGTATTCTTGAATCTTGGTATTCTCGCCAACTCATGCGCTGTAGGTTCTTCGCGGACATTCTACTGACTCCCTTGGAAGCAACTCGTATCCGCCTTGTTTCAGAGCGTGGGTACGCCACTGGTCTCGTCAGTGGCTTCACCCGCCTCGCACGCGAGGGCGGCCTACGAGAGCTCTACGCTGGTTTCCTTCCTATTCTATGCAAGTAAGCAGCCATTCTACCGCCCCCTTCGACGATTCACTCACCAACGTGACAGACAAATCCCCTACGCCATCGGCCAATTCACCGTAAACGAACTCTGTCATGAGGTCGTATACCGCAACATGTCAGCAGAAACGCGAAAAAACCTCTCACCCAGCGCAAACTTCACCATTGCTCTTGGGAGTGGCATTACGGCCGGTTTCGCAGCGGCTATTCTCAGTCAACCTGCAGACACACTGTTGTCTCAAATAAACAAGGGTCATGGGCCCACGGGATCGATGGTGTACCGCCTGGGCGCACTGGCGCGCGAGGCTGGGTTCAAGGGCCTGTTTGCGGGCTTGGGTCCGAGGATGATCATGACTGCCGGGCTGGTCTCATCACAATTTTTGATGTATGGCGCGATCAAGAATGCTCTTGGGGCACCACCTGGGCTGGAGATCCATAAGGAGTGAGAGATGCGACTCGAGAGGTTTGCGACAGGAAGGCTGTAACAACACTAACACTAAAGGTATCGAATTTTGTATCACGGAGTAGTGTAGACATTATTTAAAGTAATCGTCGCCCACATACGGCATGTATTGGAATAGAAGAATCACGGTAGCACTCAGTACTTTAGTGTTCGGTCTTGTCCACATCGTCCACAACGTTCCTTCGTTTATCAGAATAGAAGAATCACGCTCAGCACTCTAGTGTTCGTTGTCCATATTGTTGCCTTCGTTTTCGTCTTGGTCAATATCTTCGTTTCGTCCTAAGCATCGTGCAAGCATGGTCTTCGCGTCGGCCTCTTGATCAGGCGAATCGAGGTCCCAAGCAAGGAAGCGTCTACACACAGCCTCGGCGTCTCGTAAGTCAAGGCGTTCCTCGTCCGTCATGACCTCGTCTAGGAGGCGGCCGAGCTCGTGCGTTGACAAGAGATGGCTGTCACATCAACGGATATGGACCACCAGCCAGATAAATTTGTCGCTCATCATTGTGTATCATATAGGGACTGACCTCACATACTGCGCACGCTGTACGAGCCGAGAAGGGACCCCAAACATTTCTGCACACTTGGCAGCGTGCGAGTCGAGCGACAGGCCTTCTGCAACCCTACTCGTATTAATGAGTTCAAATACGATATGAACACCCCACAGCTCGCTTGAAAATATTAATTTTTATGAAAGGACACTCGTTGCGCACCTGAACAGATACGTAATCTTCTCCCCTGCACCAACACGCCGCACGTCTGCACCGTCGGCCTCCGCATCTGCGTCCGTGGGTATCAAAGACCCGTCTCTGGCAGTGAACAAAACCTCCATATGGCGGAAGTTGATTCGGGAAATGTTAGGGTCCAACAAACCCGCGCGGAAGACGTCATGGAAATGCGTTGCGGCGAGGACCTTGGGGCATGCCTTTCCACGCGCTAGCAGATGCTGTAAGACGCCACAGAAGATGCCTGCGCCGTCTGTGTGGGTTGGGTTGTACATGAGGGGTGAGAAATACGAAGAGTGGAAGGAAGGCATGCCTGTGGACAGCGTGCCTTTGCCGAATTCATCGAGCAAGACGAGGGAGCGTGCGCTACAGTTCCTCAGGGCGTAGGAGACTTGGTTGAGGTCTATCATGAATGCTGACTGGACCTATATACACATTCAGAAATATAAGTTCAATGAATAGCAGATGCCATCCGAGATAAAAGGATGGGGAATATACCCTAGAAACAGATTCCCTCGTGGAAATTCGTGTAAAAACTGTGATGGTTTTTTGAGCATGTGTCGAAGGAGAATTGTTTGTTGACTGACTTCTGTCCACGATCCCGAGTCGTGCGGACTCGGCTGGCACGAAGCTGATCACTTTAAGCGGAATGAAGTTGACGTCCAGGTCAAAGGAAATCGCACCACCCAATCTGGAATACAATAATGAGGCACAAGAGAAATCTGGCAAGGTCAGACGACTGACCTGTGCCATGTACTGAATCAATGCAATCTGAATTCAGAAGGCACATTACCCTCAAGAAGCATCCAGAATAAAAGAAGTATTATACCTGCTTTAAATATACGCTCTGCAAGAACAAACCCCTCACCGTCAGGGACCGATAATAGGATGAATCTCGTCAAGGAAATGCACTGAACCTTGCCACAAGCATTTGCGCCCGTACACAGTAAAACACTGCTCCATTCTGTCTTATCCGAGTCGGAACTCTCATCAGGATCATAGAACATAACGCCAAGTCCAACACCCCCCGCGAGGCATGCATTATTCGGGACGAAGGTGTCGATGATCTGCTCCTGCAGCGGATGCCTGCATGAACCAGTCAAAAACTACTCACCACGTTTGAAGCAAGAGCCCAACCTTCCCTGGTATATGTCAACAATGTTGTGTTCTACCATAATCGGGCGGCGGTAGTTATACGTTTGAGAAGCTTCTGCAAAGGAGAGGAGACAGTCCAATTCTGCACAGATGTGGCATGTGTGGCTGATAGCCACATCGTGCACCATAATCTCGTCAAGGAGGCTCTGGACGATCTCGATTTCACGATCGACGATAGTTGAGTATAGGTCACCGATATGAATGTCCATGTCTGTAGTGTTCAGTGAGTAAAGACAGAAGCAAATGTCAAAATGCCGCGTGCGCACCATGCATTTCCTGAGATTTGAAGTAAACGTGTTCACTGTCACAAGGCGCAGTCTTGTCAGATGAAATGCTAGAGTTTTCTAATGCACATACTTGGAAGAAAACTGATAAAAGGCAGCGTGAGTCACAGTTAGACGAAAACAGGTTGACCTGACTTACCTGAAACGTCCAGCCATCAATCACCTGAATACCAGATTCATTCTTCCACTCCTTCAGCATGGGAACGCAAATCAAAAACCCTACTCCAATTTAGTCGGCGAAAAAGTCGTAAAATGGCAACGGCAACTAACCGAGCTGTGGAAAATAGACGACGTTGAGGGATGATGCATAATCTCGTGGTACTGTTTCACAGATTTGTTCTGCGACTTTGGACTACTTTAGATCAGGCATTGACAATGTTTTTTTCAGCGAATGCGCACGCACCAAAACCGAGTCAATACCGTGATAAACATGTTTTCTGTTGTCAAGCTCTTCGTCAACATGGGGCCGAACACAGACCCTTCCGGCATTTATTGATTCATCCCAATTAATCTATCGAGGAAGTTGTTGAAGAACAAGAGCAAAGAAGGTTCTAACTACCATACCGTCTCGTTGACCCTGCGTCCAATTTCTTTAAAGCTCGCAACATCTAGAGCAGCCAAGAGCTTTATGTCGATGAGCTATTTATTTCTGACGGCTGCGGTGATGCAACCAACTTTTTCGACAATGGCAATTTTGGAGGCCATGTGCAATTCAGTCAAAGTCTCTCGGAGCATCGTCGCGTGAAATGTAAACTGCCAGTAAACAGATATACTGTCAACTGGACGAAGATCAGTTGTGCACAGTATGCATACCTTTACAAGACCCTGCCAGTCAGATACTTTGGCTTTTCCAGTCTTCAAGACACTCAACATGCGAGGGACATTTTTTATTCCTTTCAAATGCGAATGCATTACACCTGCAGGGATTAGATTCTCCGAATATAAGAAGCATTCGACCGCATCGTGCCGCTTGTTTATGACATCAAGGGAGAGAGAGGGTCGCAGAAGCCAAGTCCGTAGTAGAGACCTCCCAAGGCTGGTGTTCGTTCCATTTAGAATGCCTGCGTACAGTCAGCTGAACAGTCGGAGGAAGGATGGCTGGACAGCTGACTGACCAAAAAGGGATAGCCCTTCTTTGGTTTTGTCGGAATGGACAGATGCATGGCTTTCGTTTTCGAAAATTTGAAGAGAGCTAAATATTGGGTTAAGGCCGGCCATCGTGAGCAATAGCTAGTTCACCAACAATAATGCATCCGAATTGATTTGTAAGACCTGATCTCTAAAGATGTAACGCGTGAGCACGCTTTCATAATTGTCATGTACGACTTACAGGGATATAATCTCGATGTCACGAATATCTAATCCACAAACACCTTCATCGTCAAGATCACTGACAGCGCGTTCACGGACAAGGTGGTCAAGTAGAGCCCCAATAGATGCCATCTACACGAGGAAAGCGTCATCCTAGGTATGACTTCAAGTTCACGGAGGTATTTTACACAAAGTGGGGACGAATCTACGGCTGCAAAGTTAGCAAGTCTTATCAGTGCATTCCACTTTTTCAAAGTTGGGTCGCCGCTGATATCGCGACGTTTCCGCATGAAATCGTAGGCATTCGCCGCTGAGTTTGCTCCAAAATCAGAAGAGGAAGGAATCGAGGACTCCGCATGGGGAAGATCTGATAAGAGGTGAAGCGAAAGCAAGCGATCGCGTCCTTTTGAAGGATTGAATTCCTTGTGGGGTCGTATCTGGAAGATGCCGTTCGTTACATCCACTATTCAACACGTCAATGAGCGCATTTCAAAAGGAGGGTTAGGGTTAACTATAATCTCTAAGAGTGTCCATGAAGTCATCGTCGGCCTTGGAGCTCGTGAGCAAGATATCGGGAGTGGATTGTTCCAGGACTTCAAGGGCCTAAGATTTGATTACGTCGGAAAGAAAGCTAAAACTCAACGCATGGTGGTGACATCGAAATGCAGAGATTCCTGTGTATCCTCCAAGACGTAAAGCACGCATTTAACAGGGTCATAGTAAGCACACCCAACTCTCCCGCTGCGGATCAGCTAAGCATGATTTCGCAGACATAATCCAGACACTTACTGCTTGCACCATGCAGCCACACATATCTCTTGCGAGTTGAATAGACAAATCCAAGAAGTCGTGGCCGACGTACTTTATCATGTGCAGGGTCTTCTCCGCCAGAATCCATTTCATCTTCGACCCCGGACGTCTCAGTTTCATTGCTCTGCGCGTTTTGTTCCCACCTAACTTTCTTCCTTCCATGCCCCGAATGCCCCGAGTCCGAAGCTGTGTCGGTTTCCGAGCCATTGATGTGTTTAAATGGTCGTTTGTCAGCCTTTTGTCGATCCTTTGTGGGCATATTATATGGCGAGAGGGTCACGACGGTTTGTGTGGACGCAAGAACTTCGACGCGAATGTGACCTAACAAACGTGATGTGACGATGTCATTTTTATTCACTGAGGTGTGAGTGTGCCTGCAGTCGAGCGAGCCAGTGTATCTACTGGTAGTTATTAGTACCACAAATTACGTTCCTACTTTATAAGCATATCTTTCGCATCGTCGCCAGCAACTGTTACGAGGTTAAGTATAGACTAAATTAACAAAGTATTTCATGCTTACCATTGAGAAGCAAACTCTGAGAATCCAACATTACCTTGTTTCCAGAAGTTGCCAGGAGATCGGCGATCTCGCGAGCAGCCTCTAACCGTCGAAGCTCCAAGAAGCCTTTATTTTTACGCATAGACTCTCCAATGAGCTCAGCACTTTTGGCTTCACCCTCGGCACGAATGATAATCGACTATCGACAGAGATATTTTAGCCTTGTGATACACCACTAATGGGCTGCACCGAACCTGTTTCTCTTGAGTTGCTTGATCTACAAGGAAAGCGGCTCGAAGCGCTGTTTGCTGAGCGATCTGGAGAAGTGCTAAGTCATATATCTTGGTTATGTGGAAGCTAGAGGGTACCTGCTTCGCCTCTACAGCGTGTGTAAACTCCGGAGAGAAAGCTACATGTGTGATTGAAACATCGTCCAGTACAAGTTTGAATTTGAGGGCACGCTCCGTCAAATTGTCTCGAACAAGGCGCGAAACCTTAGAAGGAGTAAGATGTGGTATGAAACCCAAAGACAAAACAAACACACATTTTCTCGCTGCGTGATAAGCTGACTAGCATTGAACTGTGCTACGGTGCCCTTGAGTACCTCATTGACGATAGAAGGAAGGACTCTTTCGTCATAATCTTTGCCGAGTTCCCGATAAATCGTCGGCAGAGCCGGGATGGACGGTCGCGAAAGTACACGGCAAGTTATATTCACCATTTGCAAGTCTTGACAGATAATCCTTGTCAGTGTAATGCATAGATGCCGCAAGAAGACGCTTCCCACCTTTCGTGCCGGTCAAGCTTGCAACATTACGTGGCTTGGCACGAACGTCGAAAATGATCGGCGTCTCGAACCATGGAATCTACAGAGTGTCAACAGGGGAGTAACGGGCGAGTGTGGAGCCTCAAACATTAAAATGGGTTCCTTCGTTGTAAATTTCGTCCTTGACACCATGCAACCTGAAACACAATGAGTCCAGGCCTGAACGAGGAGGAGCAAGTTGAAGTACATACCGAGTATACTTGATAGCACGGTGGCCACCATCAACTGCAGTCCCAGAAGTGAGCGATTGCACAAGCGAAGGGGTAGAAAACACGCACCATTGAAGAGACTTGCGTTCAACGCAAAACCACCCGCAACAAGGGTGATGAGGAGACCACTACCAGCGAATATGCCTCTTGGTCCTGGACCCGACCCACCACTTGCAGTCCTCAGTTGGTTAGCAAGTCTTCGAAATGCTTCCTGCCCGTTCATTGTTGAGTGGACGTTGCGCGGTGTGTGGTTGTGCGTGACCTACTTGGTCAATTTCCAATCAAAAAACGTCACATGAAAAAAGTTCCCTCAATTTGATTTATCCATTAACCCAGAAGTGGTCGCCAACCTTGCTAGAAAATGTTGGCAGGCATTCATGACAGCTTGAGCAGTATCGTGCGTTTTTGAAAAGATCCTGGCGTTCTTGTCAAATAATGTTTATCTAGCTTGGCTGGGTATCTATTGCATGTTGGTGCGTTTGAATTGACCTCTTTTTTGCATATCCTTGGCCAGCTGATTTCCTTCTTGAGAAGGATCATTGTTTATTCGCCTCAGATCTACGAGAACTATTATCTCCAGTCTGGCGAAGGCTTGAGTATCGTCTTCGTGATAATATGGCTCCTAGGTGATCTATCCAATCTGGTCGGAGCCATTGCAGGAGGCCTTTTACCGACAGTCATCATTCTCGCTGTCTATGTGAGTTTGCGGATTCTGTTTATGTGACGGCGAGCTTCACTATTCTATAGTACTCTTTGTGTGACATGGTATTGTTGGCCCAGATTTACTATTACCGGTGGAAAAGGACTCGACAATTGTTAGAGTCTTCCGAACGAGAACCGCTTTTAAACCAGCCGCCCTCAGATCCTCTTGACAACTCAGTTCTGCTGCTGCGATATACTGGTGCCCTCGCTTTCGTGACTACAGTTGGAATTCTGGCTTGGTGGCTTGGTAGTGGCGTCGAAGAAGACGGCCAAACACCGCCTCCTCAAAAGGAGTTGAGTTGGGAAGTACAGGTACTGGGGTGGACCAGTGCAGTACTCTACGTATGTCCTCATGCTTGCTTCATCGCGTAGAAATTATTATGGTGTTTTCCATATGCAGCTAGGGGCTCGGTTACCGCAAATTTGTAGGGACTTGCCATGATCCTCTTTGCATCTTCTTAGTGATTGGTCGACAGCCAAAAACTTCAAGACACGATGCGAGGGTCTATCTCCGGCCCTCTTTTTCTTCGCGATTTTCGGCAATACCACATACGCATTGTCAATTTGCGCAAAGAGCATCGATAGCAAATATTTGATCACGAATGCCGGTTGGTTGGCAGGTGTGTTAGAAATTGAAATTGCACCTTGTTTTTCATACTAACGGGGATATCTCAGGGAGTGCGCTGACGGTCTTTTTGGATGTTTTCGTAAGTGGAGGAGGCATTCTGTGGTCATTCCTTTCTCATCATGTGTACGCATGCTGCTGCGTAGGTCCTTGGCCAAATTTTCTACTATCGTGCCGCGGATAGGTCGACTGTTGTTCCTCAGTGATGCATTATAGAGTGATATTATTACCATCAAACAGCATTTCCACGTAGCCCAGTTATGCCCTAGAGTACCTTGTGATTACTATGCAGAGCAATCGAAGCAATGATTCGAGGTGTCTGACCAAATGGATTAGTGAGTGCTTATCGGTAATTTGCGGTGCATATTTAGGGCGTGGACGACCCAGGTAAGCGGATGGATTGAGTGGAATGCCGAAAACAATCGTGAACTTGGACCAAACAGCTTGCCTCGTTTTTCCCCTCGTGTTGAAGATGCTCATTATTTTATCCCACGTTGCAGGTCAGCCATCAGGCGTTTCTGGATCTATTGCCCCGCTGCGACGCAGATTTTGGCATGCTTTCCGCCTCGTGGAGGAGTCGGAAACACAAGGGTGAACCTTGGGCAGGAACGTCTTTATCAATACGCGATCGTCCTGCCCCTTATAAGCCTCGGACGGGAGTATCCTACTTTCCGTTGCCATAACCCTTTCGGTTCCCTTTTGCCCGTGCCACTATACAACAAGGTGCGTTTCTGCACCACAAAGCAAATGTGATCGACATCGGGATAACAAGGGAGCCGGCAGGACGCGAGGCGCCTCTAGCAGGCCGCGCATACCATAACAAGCTAGTGTTGGGTATCCTCCATCCCTTTATTTAAGGAGCGCCCCCACATATTCCCCCTTGTCCATGTCGAGTATACCAGCGCGGATGCCCGTCAACACCTTGCCGGCGACACCACACAGACGGAGGACATCGTCTCGGGTCTCTCGCTCTTCTATACCACCTCTGAGAGGTTATACTCCAGTTGGTGGAGAAGGAAGGGTCCCACGAAGCGCACCAGTGATATCGATCCCTTTTCTTCGGGAGGCCATCAGTTCTTTGGACAACAAGATGGCGACCTTGATGAGCCAGCGACACGAACTGGAGTCACACCTTGAGCAAGCGGTCCGCCTGCAATCACCCGTTTTACGGCTTCCCAGTGAACTATTATCGTCGATATTTGTTATGGGAGTTATGGGAATAGGTGACGAAGATCCTGTGATGGTATCAACTCTGATGCTGGTTTGGTACGTCTTCCTTGTTCTTATGTTCTCGACGCGTGGTGTAATTCGAAAGTGTTGGGTTTTAGCCGATATTGGTCGGAGGTGGCGCTCAACACCCCAATTTTGTGGGCAAGAATTTCTATAAGTCCTCACGACTCTCTCGAGAAGGCACGCCGAAAGTTGGAGCGCTCGAAGTCATGTCCACTTGACGTCTCTATCAACTTCGGACCGCGAATGGAATATACCAGTAGTATCACGGAACATGTGATACACGCGATGGATCTGATACGCCCTGCATTATGGAGGACAAAATCTTTCCGACTGAGCGTTCCTAATCGACCACAGGCCCACGAAGCCCTCTTGCGATGCCAGGAAGATGCACCTCTCCTCGAGACACTATCGATTCACATACACCACTCCATGCAGGACGATACGTACTCCTCACCTTTGTTGCCTCTGTTCAAGGGCCATACACCCCGGCTTCAGTCATGCTCGCTCACCTCTTTTAATTTTGGATGGGACCATAAACTTATATCTAACCTCCGTGTTCTTAAGTTGGGTGGGTACTTCAACTCTTTCACCCCATCTGCCCGAACCCTCGTCGGTGTTCTTCGACAATGTCCTCATTTAGAAGAGCTGGCTCTCCGAAACATGTCAAGTGTAGATGCCGACACTTGCCATTCTGATGACTTCGCTCCTCCTCTATCGAACCTCGTTCAACTACACCGGCTCACGAAGGTGTCATTTTATTATTCCGGTATCGGCTTGACGCGGCAGATCATGAGCCAGATTGCCTTTCCGAATATGGAGTCCTTGGAGATGTGTTACTTGGAGAACATAACGCCTGTACTCCAAATTTTATATGCGCAAGCCTTGACCCGCCTTCCTTTGCTCCATCTACGAATCGAATCGTGTCTATTCAACGAGATCAAGTTCATCACCTTTTTACGACGAGTCCCATCCATTGTTGTGCTTGATCTTGTTGATATAGAGGACACCTCCTCTAGTCTTTTGAAGGTGAAGTCTCTACCAATCATAAATTCAGTCCGCTCTCATGATTATGACAGGGCCTTTCTTCATCGCGACCTTGGATCTGTCCACGATTGGAGGCATTAACCATCGACGGCTGCACTGCTTTCGATTGGGACTCCCTCCGGGGCTTCGTAGAATCCCGCCTGCCTGCAAACCCTCACGCCTACACTCCGTTATCATCGCCCACACCATATTCACGTATGACGCGTTCTAGGAACCAGACAAAACCTCTCACGACAGCCTCGTCAACACCCCGACGACTCCGCGCTATCGATGTCACCAGGTGCAGCCAAATTAGCAAGGAGATGGTCCAGTGGCTTCGAATGTACGTTGCAAATGTCAAATGCGAGCCCGCGAAAGGAGTATGGGCGTGAGGCTAACCCTGTCTCCGACTCCACCCATGAACCTGTTCGCCCATTTCGAACCACGAACAATGACGCACAAAAATACATTCCTCGATACCCTCCGCATAATGCTCTTTATTCTTCTGTAAATTTATAAGTATCATGAATGTCAGTATATATAGGAAGACGGTGTATTTGTACGTACAAACTGGAATGCGAAATCATGTCTCGATATTTCAACTGTCATTCATATAAGCCAACAAGTGTTTCCTATCCGCCTCCTCCTTCTTTCGTTGCACATGAAAGCCTCTCCGCCCACGGCCAAATTGTTTCTTTTTTCGGCGAGTTTCTTCTGCAGTTCTGATGTGCGCCGCCATTGCCACCGCGTTGTGAGTGATGCGTTTTAGGGATGCCTTGTATGGACCGATGGTTTTCGCTTTCAGACCGATGCCTAGTCGATCGGATTTAAGAACAGTTGGGATCGGTGTGAGGAGCGCAGTCCGGCCGTGATTGTCACTCGTAGAATGACCTGAAGGCTCTGCACCATCAACCTCCACTTCGGCACTGGGAGATGTACTATCCTTTTCCTGCTCGGAATCAGACGCCGTTAGGTCGATAATGTCCACCCGTCGTAACTCAGCCACATCGTCATATCCAGCCATGTTGACCTCTATAACCTCTTGCTTTACCTGCTTTACGAAAGGCACAGGATCTTGCATTGGTATCATATCTGCGCGCGACGCGGCGATAGGCTGGCGAACGACATTTGGGCCAAGTGGCTCACCCTCGTTCCACCCTCTGCGTTGCAACATAGCAAACCCCTTATTTGAAGGGCCTATCTCAAGCCACACAGGAGGTTTGAATTGTTGTTGATTTGGAAGTGGAGGAGGATCTCGAGCAATGATGTCAGCCAGAGTGGAAGACGAGCCTTTTCCCACTGGGTGAGCTTCAGGGTTGGAACGTATAGCATTCAGGATGAACCAATTGTTCTTATCCTTTTTTTCTAAAGACCGCCGCTGCATGCTTGACTTGTCGAGAGTAGGTGGTAGTGGTAATGATGGTAAGGGCGACGGTTGTACAGTATCAGTATTGTTAGACCCATTACTTGTCAACGAGCGATACCAGCTGGATACATCGCTAGCCACGGACGTGTCTTTCAGTGCCAAGCGCGATGAGCTTGCGGAAGTATTTACAGAGTCCCAGTCAGGTGTTGGAAGACTTGCCGGGACAAAACGTGGAGGTGGAGCAGGAGGAGACTTGAAAGTTGGATCGAATTCCCAAGAGGTGGAGTCAGAGTCATCAGGTGGGCAGTTGGATTCATCGTCTAGGGTGTTATCATGGGTATTTTCTCCTTCATAGGGGTCATAGTGTGAATAGATAGTGTAGCTGACGGTCGCCATTCGTCGAAGATGTGGACTGAGATAAGTGCGGCAAACGCCGCTTTGCAGTATTTTATTTATATGATTCCTTAGGATTGTTATCCTACGTATGTATGCAGATCTATTCCGTATGTACATTTATCCATATAATGATTACGAATTATTTAAAGAGCAGTGAAAGCAAAGAGTGTATGTATACTGTATGATACAGGGAGGGAAGACAATAAGAAGACTGATAATGAGGGGACCGATAGATATCTATAAGGAGAGGTAAAAACAAAGCAATTGTTAGCGAGGAGATATAGGGTATGTGCATCGTGAGTAATAAAGAATATCTACTGAGGCATATTGGAGCCGTTATATGAAAAGCCTGCAAAATATGACCTTAGTTTTTGAGGAGGGTCATAACAACTTCCACTCACCGGAGAACTGATCCTGTACAGTTTGAGACAGGTTCGAATCCTCGACGAAACTATCGACAGGCGCTTCTGTCGTAAATACTGTGTCAAAATTAGACACATCCTTTATGAGAGAAGGTGAATAAGCGAGATGAAAGTGACCGTATAAGAGCAGCCTTACCACTGGAGAGGCAACACTGGGCTTAAATGGTGGGTGGATTTTCTTCTGAAGCAGTTTCTGGAAGTCGATGTGGTTCTTGAAGAAAGGATGCCTCTTAATTTCTTCGGCACCTTTCACACCAAGGCGCTTGGAAGGATCACGTGTCAGAAGACTTGTAAGGACACTCCGAGCTTCAGCTCCAATTTCTGGACCGAATTGAAGAGGGTCGTTGAGAATCTTGCGGTACATGTCGTCCGTGACCTCTGTACAAAGTTGATGACATACAGATCAGATGGAAACATTTAACGAACCATCGTAGAAAGGGGGGAGTCCAGCGAGCATTTCATAAAGGAGAACACCCAGAGTCCACCAGTCGATGGTCTTGTCTATGCCACGTGCAGGTCGTCAGCTTTGGTGGACATCTACATCATGGAGGACTGCATGTACCATAGCCTTGAGCAGTCAGGATCTCGGGGGCAAGGTACTCCGGAGTACCACAGAATGTGTTAGTCTTCTCATTGCCTTTCATGTTCAGCTTGCACAGCCCGAAGTCGCACAGTGCGATGTGGCCAGTATAATCAAGCAAAATATTTTCAGGTTTCAGATCCCTTCAATCAATTGAGTCTAATGTGGTAGGTATATCGCAATATGAACACACCTGTAAACGACATCAAGCTCATGCAAGTGCTCAAGTGCAAGAAGCAACTCTGCGCTGTAAAATCTAGGAATAAACTAGGTGATAAGTTCTTCACCGATGAAGTTGTCGTAAAGCTTACCGAGACCTCTCTTCGTTGAATCGGCTTTCGCGTTGCAGATGATGGAAGAGCTCGCCGCCATTTACGAAGCTATTATAACAAGATTTCATAAATTGGGTTAACCGGAAATGCAGAACAGGCCTTACGCGAGAACGAGATATAGCTTTTGCTCTGACTGGAAGCTGAACTTTAAGGGAACAATGAAAGGGTTATTGACTTGAGCCAGGACCAATCGCTCGGCGAGGGTGTGAGTTATCTCATTTCGATTAACGATATGTATCTTTCGAATGGTCTTGAGAGCATAGATGCGCTGAGTATCACGTTTCCTAACTTGCATAACCTATAACTTCGCAATGAGAAAGCAATCTTAAGATGACAGGCACTGTATGCGAACCTTTCCAAAGCTTCCTTTTCCAATGACGGTAATCAACTCGAAGTCATCGACTGTCAGAGATTGTCCATACGATGGAGAATAGGAAGTGCCAATCTGAATCTTCCCAGTTCCGCCAACAATTTCGTACCACTGATCTCGGCTTCCCATCTCGTCGAAGTTAGGGACAAATTTGATGCCACCCATGAATATGTCGTTTCCGAGGTCTGCAGCGAGCCCATCTGCGTCACGTTTAGGCTCGTCTGCACGTAGGTAGCATTGTAATGAAATCTCCGAGTCTCTGGAAACATCACTGATGACATGCAGCATCAGCTTTTGAGAAGCGAGCAGAGGAAGAAAGGGACGGACAAATGGGCTTGATACATGTACAGAGGCTTCTCCACGTCACCACCGAGAGGTGTAATGAGAACCTGATTCACTTCATATTCCATGACCAAGTAGGGGAGCCACCAGCACTGCGTCCTTTGGATACTGTCTCTAAATAAAAGGAGTCAAAGAAAGCTACGTGGCGGTGAATGACTTCCCCAACCTATTTCCCCTGCTTTTGGCAAGCCGGTGTTGATGTACGCTGGATGGCGAGACCGAAGCGGCGAGCTTTGCTTGCTGAGACGCAAGAGTTGCCTTGACAGCATGAGGTAGTGAGGCCCCGGAGGGCAAACGGAGGCCTTCTGCCCATAAAACACGTATCGTCAATACACCTGAGCGAAATTCGGGCTTTCCATCTGGGTTTCCAGGCGTTGGTGTCGTGGAACGCGCTGCGGCCTCTGATTCTACGCGAAGGTTGGTGACGGAAGACTTTTTGCTTCGACTGAGCCACGAAGCCATTTGTTGAGCCAATGAAGGTGTTTAAAGAGCGTGAGGAGGTTTGGTAGAATGAAGAGAGAGCTGGTCGCTGGGGATACTGACCCCAGTCTACAAACGTAACTGTTTGAAGCACAACTAGCTAGTTGCCAACGTTGTGGGTAGGGATGGTTGTTACGTAATTCCAGGCACGGCGTCGGGGTCGGGACAATTATTGACTCGGACAAACTCAGATCCACCAGATCTGCCTGAGACCAAACTGAGACAGGCCACGGGACAACCATGCGCATAGTTCGCCGTGCACATTGCGTATCTGCCGGGTGGCGTACTTGGCTTCGCTGCGACTTGCGTGGAACTTTTCGTTGCCGAAGTGATTCATAAGAGTCAAGGAGGCCGCTATTGCCGGAGACAATTCGGAGGAGGTTGGTTTGGGACGCGTAACAACAAAAAATGGCGTGAGTTTTTGTTGGAATTTCTGAGGTCAAGAAACATACAGGAGTGATTTGAGAGTGATGATCTCCTGATTTCACCGTATAAGGATATTTTAATCTAATCAGATAACGGACCGGCGTCGTTTATTCCAAGTTTCAACGTAAAATGTATTACGATCACACGCCGCATGCCCGTCCATATAAGTGCCTGAGAAGACCATATGGTTGCCCAGTTCCTCATCCATTCTTTACCTGTACTATCTTCAGAGTGAACACAAATTCCCTTATCCTCTTCTACCATGTCCGACTCTCGTCCAAGCACGGCAGACGAAAAGGGCACCGTTGTCGAGGAGCAGCCCAAACGTGGTTTCTTCTCGCGTCGCAAAGCAGCTAAGACCATAGATGAAAAAACCACAGACGCCCCTTCCGAGTCGAAGACACCAGATGTACCCCCCGTCTCGTTCACTCAATTATTTCGGTGCGTCTACATACTTTCTGCATCCAACTATCCAACTAACTAAATTCAGGTTCTCTACCAAATTCGAACTAACCCTCAATTTGATTGGAGCAGTTTGTGCTGCTGCGGCTGGTGCAGCATCCGTACGTTCATTTTCCCTCTGCTGTATATCAATGCTTAAAATACTTTTATAGCCACTTATGAGTCTGCTCTTCGGTAACCTAACCCAACAATTCGTCATATTTGGCTCAATCATCAACCAGGCCAACACTGGCGACCAAACGGCTCAAGACAAGATCCCCGCTGCTGCAGCCTCGTTCCGTCGTACCGCATCAAAGGATGCCAGCTACCTCGCCTATATCGGTGCGTCTATACCCCCTACACTCCTTTTAAATGCGTTTACACGATCACAGGTGTCGGCATGTTCGTCTGCACATACGTATATATGTATGTTTGGGTTTACACCGCCGAAGTCAATGCGAAACGTATTCGTGAGAGATATCTCAAGGCCGTCCTTCGTCAAGATATCCAGTTCTTTGACAATGTTGGAGCTGGAGAAGTTGCAACTAGGATTCAGACAGATACCCGTAAGCAAGGATCCTCGCCTCCCTTCATTCAACTCACAGCGTCAACAGATCTCGTTCAGCAGGGTATCTCTGAAAAGGTCGCACTTGTCGTCAACTTCGGCTCTGCATTTGTGACTGGTTTCGTCCTAGCCTACATTCGTAACTGGCGTATGGCTTTAGCCCTTTCTTCCATTTTGCCTTGTATGGCTATCACTGGTGGTGTCATGAACAAAGCCATTTCCAGATACATGCAGTATGTCCATGCTTCTTAATCATCTAACTTTATATTTCACCTCCTGTAGACTATCTCTCAAGCACATCGCTGATGGTGGAAGTCTGGCCGAAGAAGTCATTTCTACCGTTCGGACTGCTCAAGCTTTTGGTACCCAAGACATCCTGGCTGGCCTCTATAGCACCCACATGGATCAATCCCGCATAGTCGACATGAAAGCTGCTGCATGGCACGGTGGTGGATTGGCCATCTTCTTTTTCGTTATTTATTCTGCATATGCTCTGGGTGTGTACATGTGTGTCTCTGACGATTTACGCACTCACTGAGGCATTGTTATCAGCATTTAACTTCGGTACCACCCTCCTTTTAAGCGGCCACGGCAAGTTCGAACTTGTGTCGTTATCTACGTATGAATTGACACATCCAATGTAGCCACTGCCGGCCAAGTCGTCAATGTCTTCATCGCTATTTTGATCGGATCCTTCTCCCTAGCTCTTCTTGCACCCGAGATGCAAGGTAGGTTCTCCAGTCCTCTATACCTTCTTATAAACCTGAAATGGTTTAGCGATTACACATGCTCGAGGAGCCGCGGCCAAACTCTATTCCACTATCGACCGCGTCCCCGACATTGATTCGGCGGACCCAAGTGGCGAAAAACCCGAGAAGGTCCACGGTGAAATCACGCTTGAAGACATTAAATTCAGTTATCCTTCGCGCCCCAATGTCCAAGTCGTCAACGGTGTCTCCATCACTTTCCATGCTGGCAAGACTGCCGCCCTCGTCGGTGCATCTGGATCTGGAAAATCGACCGTTATTTCGCTCGTCGAGCGCTTCTACGACCCAATTTCAGGCGTAGTTAAATTGGACGGCGTCAACGTTAAGGATCTCAACGTCAAGTGGCTTCGCTCACAAATCGGCCTGGTGTCTCAGGAGCCTACTTTGTTTGCCACAACCATCAAGGGCAATGTTGCTCACGGTCTCATTGGCACCATATATGAGCATGCGCCTGAAGAGGAGAAATTCGCTCTTGTCAAGGAGGCTTGCATTAAAGCCAACGCCGACGGCTTTATCACCAAACTCCCTCTCGGTTACGACACTCTTGTGGGCGAACGCGGATTCCTCTTATCCGGTGGCCAGAAGCAACGTGTTGCTATCGCACGTGCTATCGTTTCTGATCCTAGGATCCTCCTCCTTGATGAGGCTACCTCCGCTCTCGATACTCAATCTGAAGGAATTGTGCAAGATGCTTTGGACAAGGCTGCTGCCGGTGCGTACTCGTTTTACTTTGATATCAGTAATTGACTTATATCCTGTGCAGGACGTACAACCATCACCATTGCCCATCGCCTCTCTACTATCAAGGATGCCGATGTTATATATGTCATGGGTGATGGTCTCGTTCTCGAATCTGGTAGCCACGACGATCTCCTCTCCAAAGATGGTGCCTACGCACGCCTTGTCCAGGCTCAGAAACTTCGCGAGGCAAAGGATAGCGCAGCTGTAACAGCCGGAACAGACACTCCTGTTTCCGATGACTCCCAAGATATGGAGAAACTTGCTCGCGAAGAAGTTCCTCTCGGCCGCAAAAACACTGGACGCTCACTTGCTAGTGAGATTATAGAGCAAAAGCAGAAAGCGCACGAGACTACAAAGGAATCCGATTACAGCCTGCCGTACCTTTTCAAGCGTATGGGTTACCTGAACCGCGAGGGATGGAAGAATTATCTCTTCGGTGCTATCTTTGCCTCCAGTACGATTCTGCTTGTTGACATTTTAAAACTTTCCTGACCTTTCTTATCTTTTCTTATCTTATCTTATACAGTGACCGGAATGGTGTACCCTGCATTTGGTATCGTCTACGCGAAGGGTATTAATGGCTTCTCCGCTCCGACACGTCAGGAAATGCGCTTTGATGGCGATCGCAACGCGCTTTGGTGAATAAACTTTCATCGTATGAAACCATGAGTCACTTCTGACATCTTTTCCTCAGGTTCTTCATCATCGCCATTGTTTCAACGTTGTCCATCGGCATGCAAAATTACCTGTTCGCATCTTCTGCGGCAACGCTGACTGCCAAGCTGCGATCTTTGAGCTTCCGTGCCATTTTGAGGCAAGACAGTAAGTTGTCTTTCCCCATGATATACGACTATCTATGACATCATTTCCAGTTGAGTTCTTCGACAAGGAAGAAAACAGCACAGGAGCCTTGACAGCCAACTTAAGCGACAATCCTCAAAAAGTCAACGGTTTGGCCGGTGTTACACTTGGAGCGTAAGTCACGCTAACTTAAGTTTTCGAGCTTCTACTTACGTTCTCCCACAGCATTGTGCAGAGTGTCTCGACCCTCATCGCTGGTAGTATCATTGGTCTTGCATTTGTTTGGAAATTGGCTCTTGTCGGGATCGGTACGCTGATTCTGATCTTTGTGAATGCCCACGACTGATTACCCATCTTGATCAGCCGTTACCCCCTTGCTTGTTTCGACTGGATACATTCGCTTGGTAAGCAATGATATTTTCTCATCGATTTACTCAGAATTCACGCTCAGCCTAGCGTGTCGTTGTCTTGAAAGATCAAGCCAACAAGAAGGCCCATGAGGGTTCAGCTCACCTTGCATGTGAAGCCGCGGGTGCGATCCGCACAGTCGCTGGTTTGACGCGCGAAGACGACTGTTGCGAACTTTACAGTGAAAGTCTCGAGGAACCTTTGCAAAAATCCAACCGTACCGCTATCTGGAGCAATCTTCTCTATGCCCTTTCCCAGTCCATGATCTTTTTTGTCATCGCTCTTGTCTTCTGGTTTGGATCCAAACTGGTCTCAGAACGTGAATACAGCACGTTCCAGTTCTTCGTTGGTCTCATGGTATGTTTTTTCCCTTCTCTTTTTGTCGTCGAAGTTCCTCACTATAACAACAGAGCACGACTTTCGGTGCCATTCAGGCCGGCAACGTGTTCTCCTTCGTACCGGACGTCTCTTCAGCACAGGGTGCAGGCTCTGATATCATCAAGCTACTCGACTCCGTCCCCGAAATTGACGCAGAATCTAAGGCTGGCAAGTCGGTTGACTCCTCAAAAACACAGGGTCACCTTCGTTTCGAAAATGTGCACTTCCGCTACCCAACAAGGCCTGGTGTACGTGTCTTGCGCGACCTGTCTCTACAAGTAGAGCCGGGTACATACGTTGCACTAGTCGGTGCCAGTGGTTCCGGAAAGAGTACTGTGTATGTCTATGAAACGTGATGGATTGGATGAATACTGACCGCAGTCCAATAGCATACAACTGATCGAACGTTTCTACGACCCTCTAGCTGGAGAAATCTTCGTAAGCTTTCCACATTTTCGGATAATTCATATGCTCATGTTTCATGTGCAGCTTGACGGCGAGCTCATCAACGAGCTAAATGTTCAGGAGTACCGCAAGCAGATTGCACTGGTGTCACAAGAACCCACGCTGTACGCTGGAACTGTACGCTTCAACATCCTGCTCGGTGCTGTCAAACCAGCATCTGAGGTCACTCAAGAAGAGATCGAGAGGGCATGCCGTGACGCCAACATCCTTGAATTTATCCAGTCCCTTCCCGAGTACGCCCATTTTCCGTATTGTAGATCTTCTGAACTGATATCTTGGTTGCAGTGGCTTCGACACCGAAGTAGGCGGCAAGGGGTCTCAACTTTCCGGTGGACAGAAACGTATGTTTGTTTAGGGATTGTGATGTCTTGAATCATGACTGACGGAATGATATATAGAACGTATCGCAATTGCGCGTGCTCTTCTCCGTAATCCCAAAGTGCTGCTCCTCGACGAAGCCACGTCTGCGCTCGATTCCAACTCCGAGAAGGTCGTTCAGGCCGCGCTCGATCAAGCTGCAAAGGGCCGGACCACAATCGCCATCGCCCATAGATTGTCAACCATCCAAAACGCTGACATGATGTGAGTCTTGCGATTGTGCCTAGTTGAGACAACGACTGACGTCCTGCTTGCAGCTACTTTATCAAAGAAGGCCGGGTCGGTGAATCTGGAACACACGACCAGCTCCTCGCTAAACGTGGAGACTACTATGAATTCGTCCAACTACAGGCTCTCAGCAGACACGAATAGAGATCCCATCTTATATCATTATATTTCGGTTTTAAATGGAGGACTTTCTGTTGATGATTAGTTACGACGTTCCGTGCTTGCTTGCATACATCTACCTCACTCTTAACGATGGTGGCGACGTATATACCTCCTTAATACCCATAATAATAGAATACATGCACTGGACACGCTTAACAACGATGTTGAAGTTGTTGCAAGAAAATGAAGTGGCGGTGGCCAGGCACGTGGTGCGGACATTCTTTAGTTGGGTAGTTGGTTTGACCACGCTGCACCGAACCACCCACCACAAAAATGTCTGTCTCCCTCAATCCTAGCAGTTCGCTCGGCTTCAAAAGTACGTTGCTCACTGTTTCCAGCGGTGCCCATCCATAAGTTTCTTCTCTTCCAGGACCACTCACTCAACTCGTCAAACGCTCTCTCACTATCACTAACCACAATCCCCACCCAATTGCCTTCAAAGTCAAGACCACTGCTCCCAAGGTGCGCCATCTCAGTCGCGCATGCACAATATCTGACAGTGCTGTCTAGCTTTACTGTGTGAGGCCCAACTCGGGCAGAGTCGAACCTGGGGAGAGCCTCGATGTTTCGGGTGCGTCTCTGATTCTAGTTCTCAATCCTATGATTCATCTGAGCCCTTCAAAGTCATGCTTCAGGCCCTCAAGGAGGAGCCCGCGTCGAATGCGAAGTGCAAGGACAAGTTCCTCATCCAGAGCACCCTAATCACTGCGGAGAAAGAGACACTGAACTTGGCTGATATTGTATGTTCTCCGCAACCAAGACCGCGTCAGCACTTAGCAGATTTTTTTTAACTAGTGGAATACCACGGACACAAGCGAAGAGGGAAAAGTCCATCAACAGAAACTCCGGGTTACATTCCTACCTGCGGAAGGACAGACGTTGGAGGAGGAGGAGGAGCCACAGCATGTGAGATTAGCGTGTCTCTTGGTCTTTCACCTGCTTTTTCACTTACGGGTTTCTACTTTAGCCTTTCGACACCGCTCGCCAGCATCCCATCGCCAACGGCCACCCACAACGCATTCCCGATTTCAATGAACCTCCTGCACCCCAACCTCAAGAAATTCATCGTTCCCTTACCCCCCCTGTCGACTTCAGTGTAGCTCGTGAGGACTCTCGAGAGGATTATTCCCATGAAGTACCAATTGTCCATGTCACTAGCGCAAGCGAACCATCTCCAGTTTCTCCTGCTCCGCCCGTCGCGCCCCAACTCGCCTCAGACTCCGATCTTGAATATGCACCCGAACCTACACCCATCCCAATCCCCGCACCAGCCTACGTCCCTAATTCTGAGCCCATATTTACTCCTGAGCCTGCCCAGGCTCCAGCACCTGTCCAGGTCCCAGCACCCGTCCCAGTCCCGATATCTGCTCCTGTCCAGGAGCCCTACAACGCTGAACTAGCAGCACAATTAGAAGAGGCACATCACGAGATTGGCCGACTCCGTTCTCTTTTGGCTAGTATGGAGGAGCCAGCTAAATCGGAAATCCGACTCAGGAAGTCAGCTCTGTCGGACGATGGCATGAGCGTCGCTGAAACCGACGTCCAAACAGCCTTTGACGACGGCCACTTCCACCAGCAAGAGGGCGTACCCTTGCAAGTAGTTGTCATCATTGCACTCGGGGTCTTCATCACAACCTATCTCTTCTTCTGAGGTTCGCGGCTCTCTTCTTGACAACCGACAACGAATAACCAGCCTTACCCTCCTGATCCACGTGCACATATGCAGTTATTAGTTGGTCCTATTTTATACTTCTTCCCGGATTTGAACAATACATATTTGCCACAACCAGCCTTGTTACATCCGTCTTTTAAGAGGTTCGCTTTTGCTTCCTGTGAACTGGTTGATTCCCTTTTGATTCTGACTTATTGTTACTCGTTGCTATCTTCTGAGTATATTCTGCCTTCTTGTACATATAATTTCTTTGCCTCGCGGCTTTCCGTTCCTTATTCGTCCCCTTCGTTTGCCTCCTGTTAATTAAATCTACACATCGAGTAGCTGAGCACTAATTGCTTTTGCCAATAACTGGTGAACTCGTTGCGTCGGATGACCTGTGTCTTTGGAATGATACAGATATTTCTTTAGCACAGGCTCAAATTAAGCGGGAAAAGCACACGCACTGTACCAGAAAAAACCTGTAGGATCAGCACATGTGCAGAACCTATGAGTCACACATGTCAGTTAAAGCTTTAATTTGAACAATGAATTCTACCCGGTGATGTTGGTAAATCCAAAGTCGGAGGCATTATTCAGGACCGCATTGAACCACGCGTTCGCATCGAATGTCAGCACCGCAGCACCTGCATCATCCGAAGCGGCTCTTAACTCATATCGAGAAAAGTTGAGCACAAGGCGGCGTACCTTTATGATCCGCCGCAAACCTTGCAATGTGTTCGGCGAGGACGGTATTGAAGAGTTCGATATGGGTCTTCATCAGTGTGGCCTTTGCAGGGCTGCTAATAGTCCCAGGAGCACGGTCCTCTGGGGGGACGTTGATAAACAAGTGATTTTTCAAGCCGTTGGTGTGAGCAATTTCCTATCCAGTACGGTCATGGATGCCGTGATATGAACCCAATACAATTTCAAACTCACCACGGCATTGAAGTATGAAGTCATTTCCGTCTCCCAAAATGCGGTAAAGTTGGTGATCTAGATATGCATGGCACTTGAAGTCTGGCGGTCATGATAGATAGAAAAGACATCGACATACAGTGGTATTGCTAATTGTATCGCCTGTGTCGTTGATTCCGATCCACCAGGTAGTCAAAGTCTCGTGTGGGGGATGAGGAAGAACCTTGGACGCATAATTGGACCATTGATTAACCTGTTCCACGAGAGAAACCGTGTAGGGATGATGAAGTGGGAGTCTAGTGTTTCCGCGTCAACCACTAGTGCGATCTCCAAGAGTGTATAATCGTACAACGCTGCATCGATATCCGAGCCCGCAAAAGCGAAATCCCACAACTGTACTGCACATTCTGTTGGGCTGCCCGAAAAACATCCCGTTAGGTATTCCAGCTATCCTTTCTCTAAGCCTCATTCATCAAAAGCAGGGCGCAGAGAGCATACCCAGTTCGAGCCTTCTGAGCTTGTCTATATTTCTGGTTCATAGACAGACAATATTTCAGGATTTTGGCAGATGCATACATTCCTAGCAATGATCTCATTCGTCAATATTTGCTGAGGCGAAAACGCAAGGTCCTGCAGGTATCCAATGAAGCTATCAGAATTTTGTTTCAGGCGAGACGGTTCGAGCTGAAAGATTGAACAGAATCACCTGAAATTGGGATAGCCCAGAGTGCCTTGTACGAAAGAATAAGAGTCACCAAACGCGTAAACGTATTTGATCTTTTCCCATTTGAAGGCATTGATAACATCACCCTTGGATTGATTGTTGGCTGCGCCAGCAAGAGAAGGCGTTGCTAGAAGAAAGTTGATTGCAGAGAGGAGCGAGACCACTTTTTGAAAGACTCGCATAATTCGGATTTCAATGATCGTGAAGCCATGGGGGACAATATTTAAGACGGAAAAGAAGTCCGTAGCTAGCACTTGATGACTTTTGCGGACCGCTGGTGCTTGCCTTTGACCCGACTAATGATTTCCCCGCGCCGCGCGAGTATGAGCATGTGGACGACAGGGTTTCTATTATTAGCCAAAGGCAGTGCAACACCACCTGATATGATGCAATTCTGTCGTTGAATTAGATTCTTAGATAAGCTGATGCTTCTGCGCCGCGCCACAGTCATTGCTTGTATATAACTTCGTTGCAACAACTGCCATTAGTAACGGCTTACTAGTCTGTTATAATCACCATGGGCCTATTCACTGACATGGCAACTCCTGCCTCCAAACCCTCGAGGACTCCCCTTGAGCGCCTTCTGCACGTTATTCTCTTCATCTCTGCGATCTTCTACGGCTACACGTTGTACTCGGCGTGGTCATGGACTGGTACACTGCGGCCTGCACCTGTGGAAAAGGTCTATATCAAGTGTTGAAAGGACTGAAGGCGTGTATAACTCAAGTCCGCTCACAGGCAGTCGTCGTCTTGTCGGGCCCATCCAATGTCAGAGGAGTCGTAACCTTCTACCAAGAGCAAGGTCGTGGCCCAGTCACCGTCAGCGTTAATATACAAAATCTTGACCCAAATTCTCTGCGTGGTTTCCATGTTCAGTGCGTTGTCACTCAGTCCAAGGGATTTTTTCTGACACATTCTGTCGTAGTCAATCTGGTGACCTTAACCAAGGATGCCTTTCCGCGGGACCGCACTTTAACCCATTCGGCGCAACTCATGGTGCACCTACCGATCATAAACGACATGTTGGAGACTTGGGCAACATCCTTTCCAATGTCAATGGCTCGGCAATTGTCTCGTTCCAAGACGCGGAACTCTCCCTAAATGGCCCATCGAGTATCCTCGGGTAAGCTTAGCTCGGCCTTCTATCACGTCTGTCTGTCGTTTTGAAACAAAATTTTAGACGTGCTGTTGTTGTTCATGCTGTAAGACAAAGACCATATTCTTACAGGCCCCAAAAATGCTGACCATGCGTTGCCTACATAGGGTACTGATGACTTAGGCAAAGGTGGCGACGAGGAGTCTTTGAAGACCGGAAACGCTGGGGCGCGCGCCGCCTGTGGTGTCATTGGTATTTCCGCTTAGTAAAGACCTATCAACGAAGTCTCGTTGATCCAGATGCCCCATGCATCTAAGTAGGACAAATCCTTAATTAAGGACTTCACAGCTACAGTATGCCTTCAACCACGAGTAGTTCTATTCTATGCAAATATTTTCGCACACTGGATAATAGTTGGATGCAATACCATCAGTCTCTTTCTCTTCCAATTTATCAACATTCGGAGAACTAAATTGTGCGCAAAACATATATCAGGTTAGGCTGCATCCCGATTTCCCACCACTTATGCCAATTACAGACACTAATGTCGTACACCTAGTAAGAGAAGGTCGAACTCAACTAGTGAACTTACTAACCTGATAGTAATAAGGGGGCGAAACAGCAGTACAGGTATAAGGACTTTCGCAGACTGTCGGCCCAGTCCAGCCAGTCCCTGGGAGTGAATGTCAAGCCAGTCGCGTGCACGAAGGCAGGAAAACATACCACCGCATTGGGCGTAGTGAGTAGCCGTGGCTCCAGTCGCCGTCGTTGTGGCAGAAGTGGTCGTGCTAGTTGCTGATGTAGTTGATGCCGGGCCGGAAGTTGCTGGGACAGTTGAAGTGGTGGTGACTGAAGAGGACGAGACACCGGTACCATCGCCAATAGTTGTGGTTATGGGACCAGATTCAATATATACCCCGCTGAAGTACCAGTCCTCGACGTCGGAGGCAGTAACGAGTCGAAGAACACCGAGATGCCAGTCTTCGGAGTTCGTGCTTGTCGAGGCTGCAACATTCTCAACTACCTTGGTCAGCGGTGATGCACCGGTAGAAGCCCAGAGTCCAACAGTTCCTGCAGTGAACTGTTAGGAGATTTATGATCAGAGAGATAATCAAGTAAAATATGGTTGCGCCACTGACATCAATATCATAGGCGAAGTTGAACCAGGTGTCGGGCGTGTAAGGGGCACTCCACTGCTCAACCTCAGTAACCATCCATACAAGGTTTGTCGGGGTCGCGCCCACGCCATACTTGAGCTGTCAATGTACTAGTGGTCAGCCTGGGCTACGCTTTAACAGGTTCAAGCTGGATAGATTACCTCTGTAAAATGGCTTTCAAAGAAGCAGACTTGATGCTCGTATGCAGACTGCCATGTTTCTATCGGCCAATCCACAATCTCACAACCAAGGATAAAGACGTACATTGGGTGGGTTCGTAGCCGAATGCTTCACTGAAAAATGGTAGAAAAGGTTACTAGTTCCCAAGTTCGAGCTGGTCTGGGGAATCAACTCCGTCCGCTCAAATGTTTGACCATTCCAGTTGGAGGTTGAGTCAATGGTCAATTTAAGGCCATTCGTCTCGTCTGTGTCCGCGGGATTTTTGTAGGTTGGATCCAAGGCTAAATACTGCGACGTCGGCCCACTCCCGTGAATGTACTATGTATCTTTCGTCAATAACCGATCATAGATGGAATACAAGTGCTTACCCATTGATATTCCCCGACTTCGTTAGACCAGGACCCTATGCAACGAAGATTTAGTATCTCAAACCGGATAATAGGGAGACGCATTACAATTATCGAAATCAGCGGAAGTAGCATATGCATTGAAATTACCAGACCAAATGGTGTTACCTGCACGGGCAGTAAGTGTTAGGACAGAAAGAACAGCCCAAGAAAGAACAGTCATAGCTTGAAGACTGTGTGTTGTTAGAGAAGTCGTCCTGTGGCTGAGAGTTTATAAAGGGTTCGACTCCATCAAGCTCAGCCCCACACTTGATAAATGTCGGTCGACTCTTGCTCCATTAACGTCGAAGAAGCGTTGCAACGGGAAAATTGTCGGTGACGGGAAAACAGAAAGAACAAGCATTGATTCAAAGATTCAAACCCCAAGTCGTCATATTCATAAGGTATCGTGGTCCGGTGGGTCACGCGCACGCGGCGCAAGGGATGTGGCAAGTAGTGGGGTATGAACAATACATATGTCTGTCTACAGTTAATCCGAGATATTAGTATGCCAAGAGATGAAAAGTTTGTTCGCACAGGGGAGCGCACCAACGGCCTGTCACTTGAACATCCACGCCGTCAACCAGGATTTCCCGGACGAGGCCTTCTGAGTGTCTGCTTCTTCATTTTCAATCTGATCAACCATCGCAGCCCTCTCTTCCGCTAGAACCTCGTTATAAATGGCCTGGCGAGTGGTGACATTGGCTGATGTCAGGCGCGAGTTTGAGCCGTTGGCAGGAGCTGAAAGGACATCAGCATGCGCTTGCAACTGGGAGCTTTGCATACGAAGCTGTGACGGTCCAGAGCCAGCCAGGACGGATGACGACCTTGCGCGTCCTGAGCCACCAGTGACGGAGAGTCTCCTAGAATCTCTGGCTTCGGTGCTCGTCGTTGTCGCTTCACTGAATTTGCGGCGATATATAGATGAATTCCTCGGTCGCAGAGTCCTCTCCACATCCCCTTCTCTGGATCGTATGCGCTGTACAATCACTGGGGGTAGATCAATATCCTCGGTACCATCGATCGGATGCGGAAAAGGTGGACTAGACTGATTGCTCGGATGGAGGATGGGCTCCTCGGAAATTTCTTCCGGAGAATAAGTCTCGCCACCACCTAACCAAGATCCAAGAGTACCCGTCACAGCGTCTACACACAACGAGACTCTGAGATGAATAGTATCATCAAGGTCCAATATCCCGAATGGATCTCGTGGTAGCCACAGGATATTATCAAAATCTCTTGTGTAGAAGGGATTATCATAGGGCAAATCCACGGTAGTCTCGTCATCCCAAGATATAGGCGGAGGATGATGGACCACAGGCCCAGATACGTTCATAAAAGGCTGAAATGTCTCTCTTTCTTTGGCTGGTGATGCCCCTTCCCAAGGAAATTCTTCGACAGTCGATTTTCGCAGTGCTTCTGAAGCATGACGAGCCACTTGCTCAGTATCCTGAGACACTGAGTTGAGCCGTGAAAAATCTTGGTTCTGAGGGCGGAAGGGATTGGGGTGTCTGTGACGCGGGTGAGGAGGCCGCCGCTGAGCGGTCGAGTATGAAAAGTTGACCCATTCAGGTAAGCGCCATGTCAAGATTGAGTGTCGCCCTCGCCGGGTGGCTAACTCAGCAGCGGGGGTATCTATGTCATTTTGGCCGTTGGATGTGGTCTCGTCGGTATCATCAACGCCAGTATTTTGCATACTGAGGGCGCAGACTGTGTTGGCCTCGTCGATGTCATCCTGGTCAAATTGTGCACGGCACATCCGCGTCATCCTGCGGATGATTGTTAGAACAGACGCAGATTTAGGGCCTCATTGAACTTAACAATATCTTTGTCACGGAGTGAAGAGAATCAAGAAGGCAGAAAACCCAACGTTGACGCTCTTCTTCAATACCACCATGTACGCCAAGAACACTGCCTGCCATGTAGTCAGTCTAATAATCAGCAGTTTCCAAGGCGATAAAAGCTACCTGAGCGAGGAGCAAGCCTGTCAAGGTATTAAATCGGTACTACTTCTGGATGCAAAACGACTGACCATCTAGCGAGTACCGTACGATACGTATTAAGATCACCTTTCCATTATTTTCATAGTTCTTCGCGTAGACATGAATGAGCTGTTCAAGGAGGCCTGTGAGCTCTGGAGGTTTCGCATACAAGAGAAAAACACGCCTGGTTCTTGACCACACCTAGGTGATATTAGAGGGCTCGGAGTATATTGAAAGCAAAGAAGCGCACCCGATTCAACAAAGAAATACAGAGTGCCGAACGGAAGGACAACTGGGTTCAAGACAGAGAACAAGAATAGCACATGTGTGACAAGCAGGTGACTTGGGAGCCAATCTGACGCATAATTACAATTATTACAATTGAACATGAAGGATACAGGGAAATGCAGCTTACAGTAGAAATTAAAGGTCCTTGGCCGTATACCAACAGCGCGTTTGCGCCTAGAACACAGGTCAACACTTTTGGAATGGGTTTTTGCGAGGAAAACAAACGGTATTATTTGTCTTGACGTCTTTGGGTATAGAATGAGTGGTAGCTAGGGCGAAAGATAAGATTGATATTCTGAGGAAATTCGGAAAACACGCACTCCGACTAAAGTAGAATGTTAGAAAAGTAGATAAATACGAGCAGCTCTTATCGAAGACTCACATAGTGCAATCTCGAAGCCTCCATGCATGGCCGTCGTGAATATTACTGGAAAGGCGAGGATCATGATTGGCAATCAAAAGGGAAAAAAAGAGGCACTCACGCCAACCAACATAAAACGGTCCAGCCGTCGGGAAGCTATCAGCAACAACTTGCAGAATGTCCGGAGGAGTCGACGAAGGCCCGAAGGACAGTAATAGGGACTGCAATGCGGCAGTTCCTACGCAAAAGAAGACTAGGACGTTAACAATGAGAAATTTATAGTAACGAGTCATGATAAGATCATGCATAGCAGAGAGCGTCGTAAACGTGTGCGCCTTTTTGGCGATTAAGAGAAGTATAAGAGGTATGAGCAGAGCAAGGAGAGCCACTAGCAGGGTGGGCAAGAAGGACTGTATCAACTCTTCTTGCTCTGTGTGTCGGTCCAAATATGCCTTCTACAAATATCTGTTACGACGAGTATCATACGTATACATAACTAGATAGAAGACATACCAGACTGGGCCAAAAAAGACTGATGTTCTGTATAGACACCAAGCCAACGAACAATGAAACAGGAAATATCCAGAACAGTGTGAATGCCCTGTCGTCGGGATAGTTAGCGTCGCGGTCAACAGTAAATAAACCCCTTACCAAACACCAAGGTTCACGACCCAGTCTTTTACAAACTGTGTAGCATTTATTTTGAGTCACTTTCTATATATGGAACGTTGGCGTACCTCGGCTTTAAAGGAAGATTTCATGACTCTCGTCCAATCCAAGTCTTGATACATGGGAGCCATAGTGACAACACACGCCAATGGGTTGCTTGGGTGAACTGCAAGATAATTGCATGCTCGCCAAGCGTCGCCAGGGTCGGAAAATGTCACGAAGGCCGTCGATACAGGTTCATAATCGCTGGCGGATTTCGATCGGCTTTCAGTCACCAAAGAGGTCAATATATTGAGTTTGGCGGTATAGTAGTCAATGGCCGGCACAGTCTTTCCCCTAAACATATGACTAAGATTAATGAGGGGCTGATACGCGTCTAGACTGTTTCTCGGAAGACTGTAGAGGGCCTCCCATACCGTCCTTCGGCTGGGAGATTGCGAGTGATTTGGCGAGCTGCCGGTGGAGGACCTATCGGCGCTATCTGATGATGGTCGAACTTGCCGGAATGCATATCTTTTAGAAACATGCAATGCTCTCCTGGAACGCAGGGTCAGCGATCCTTGTATTCCAAACTCTTCCACGAAGGGGCCGAGAACTTCTATGAGTCGATCCATGCGCAAGTTTTCATTGATCTTTTCCCCTTGATCGCCTCGCTCAGGGTCAGAGGCGTCGGCACGTCTCATCTCTGAGTTTGCAACCATGCTCTGACTACATTCAGAGGGTAGAACTGCGCGGCGCCTATCCATGGCTTCTTTGACAGCGATGAGGGTCTTCTTCGCTAGTTTAATGTGTGCAGTTTCGAGCAGGCGTAGTATTTCCTCCCGTCGATTCAACTGCGTGGCGATGGAAGTCATTTGACGGTTGATGACTACCCGTTCGATAACTGGGACATTGTCTGCATCGAGTGAAGCATTAGAATCTGGTTTCTTTTCGTTTAAGTTATCTCCGTGACGTAGAAGAGAAATCGAGGGTAAGTGAGCCGGGATTCTTTTCGCGCGATTGAACAGAAACGCAAAAGTCTTGTTGAAGAAACCAGGATGAGTTGAAGAAGGAATTCCAATGGAAGGTTTCTCGAGTTTCCGGGACATGTAAAATTCAAAGTATTCCTTGAGGTCTTTTTCGTTACGTAGCGGTATGGGGACGTTTGAAACCATGACTGTTCGAAGTCTAAGTCCTCTGTTCGGATGGTCGCGTTCGGGGGTAGGGGAGCCTGCAAAACCATACTGGGGATGGGGATGGGGGTGATATGAAGTATCATTATCCGCAAGGCGTTCAGAGAGTAACTTCAAGCGAGCTTTTCTCAGTTGAAATGCGCCGTTACAGATCCACACGAGTCCTCCAATCCAGGAAAGTGTCACCCAGAAGAGTAAACAGATATGGATCCATAGTAATGAGCGTCCCTTAGCCGTCCCTACAAGTGATGAGATGGAGGCCCTAGTCATTGACTTGGGAGACACTGTCGCTTCAGAAAATTCGATATGGATGGGGAATAATATAGGGAATGTCGTCAATGTGTGCAATAATGTAAACCAAACTAGATCGGTGTTAATGGCACTCTCGGTTGGACAATGAAAGAAGACATACAACAGGCACGCAGAAACCGAATGTACAGAGTTGCATCAACCCCACGTAGTTCAAGCATCTTCATTTCTGGAAAAGCAATGGCCTGTCTGACCCAAGAAAGAGGCCCTCCCTTAGGCGAAGGAGGTGAGGGCATCCTAGGTTTTGGTTAATCCATGTATCTGGTATAAAAACAGGACACCTCACTTGGCCCATGATCTACCCTGGTACAGACTTATGAGAGAAGGAAAAAGAACTTGAATTAAGTATCATGAAGAAACAACGAAAAGGACATACTATCCAAACTTCCAGGATTCACGCGAACCTAGAGCATCTCCAAGGTGCTTTCCCCGCCTCTTCCTCTTCATTACTTCTTGGCCAGTAACACATAGAATAGTAATTCCGATTGCTATTACGGACTGATTGATGAGACCACTGAAAAGACAGCTCTTAGGTTACGAATGTAAGAGGGAAGGCTTTGAAATACCTGTAGTTCTTGGAGAACGGCCTAGTGTAGATGTCACCCATAGGACTCGGTGGAGAGAACAGGTTCCGGAGTGAGCGACAGCTAACAGTAAGAAGGCTCCCAGGAACTGGAGTAATTGGCTACCTCATGAGTTCAAAGACGTCAAAGACGTCAGAAGCACCATGCACGTGGAGGATAAAAACGCGGATCCAAATCCGGATGCATGAAGGACACGCATGGCAGATCAAGTGCCGCATGGAGAAGGCGGAGAAGGCAGTGGGGTGACAACCTTGAGTGGTATAGCAATAGGCTGATCATAGAACTTAGATGGACAACGACAAAATTTCAATACTGAATTAGGTACGACATTTTGAACAGCTCTCAGTCCGTTCCAACGAACTCGTCAAACCATCGGAACACTTCGTAGTGCCATTTGAGGCTACAAGAAATGTCATTCAGTATGCAAAAGCGTGTATTAAGTCAAGCAACGAACCTATTTCCATGTTTAAGAACCCAATGATTTTCGTCCGGGAATATGACCAGCCTGCTTCGAATGCCGCGTCTGAAGAAAAAATCGTCAGAAGTCAAAAAAAATGATGCAAATAACACGCACTGTTGCAAAGCATGGAAGGCGCCAATGCTCTCCGTCTCGGGGAGACGATAGTCTTTGCTGCCATGGATGAGAAGCTGTGGTGTGCCCCAACTGTTCACAAAGTTCGAGGGGCTATACCTGATTTCATCGTTGTTACAAACAAGCAGTCAAAAATGTAAGACAAGGAACGTACTTTTCGGACAGAGCCTTGCTCTTCTCGTCCCAAGGCCTGAATGCCTATGTTCTGTCATAGAATTGAGCGAGATTTATTTTCACATACCTTCCTCCCCATTCGTGGTTGAACTATAACATCGTGTCAGTGTTATTTAGGAATGACTTGTGCTGGCAACATACGAAGAATAATTCATCTGTAGAGTACCCGTTGTAGTTTGAGTCAAAGACCTATGAAAATAGTTAGAAATCACCAGGCCGAGAATATGTAAAACTAACTCCGTCGTGGCACACGAGTGCCTGATAGTAACCTTTAGAACAGCCTATCACAATTGCAAGCTAATGTTGGAACGTACTTTGAAGTTGAACCCGTATTCTGGGTGTCCCTGAATCCAACTATAATGATAATCTGTTAAGGCCGAAACAAGACGAAAGAATTAGGGGTACTTGATAGCATAGCCGCCCCAACTGGCCCCAGCCGCAACGGCACGGTCTGCGTCGATCTATGAGGGCATTAACATCAACTATCTCTTAAACGACAGTCCCATTACCTCAGGATATGCATCCAAGGCATGTTTCCAGCCCTTTTGCATATCGACGAATGGCTTGCCACCCCAGTCTTCGGCGATGGCATCCGTAAACTCTGTAGAAGTCACTCAGCACCATGCAATCGGATTGAATGATACAACTATGCCTTGTCCGAATGTGGTACTTCCTGTGGGGTTGATCATGATGACGAAGTAGCCTTGTTGAGCAAAAACTAAAGAGAATGGTAGATTAATACAGATGGTTCAAGAATCACATGAGGTGTGTCGCATACCATTAGGATTCCAACGAGTGGACCACTGATCCTCCCAAGCGCCTTGGGGTCCTGCACAAATTCAGAACAAGAAAATATGCAAGTTATGCAAACCAAACCTCCGTGAATGAGAAGAACCACAGGCCACTTCGCCGTCTCCCCTTCCTTCCACCCGCGTGGCTTCAAGGCCCAACCCTGAACATCCTTGTCGAGGGCACCCTTAAACCAGAAAGATTCGCCAGAATTGAGCTCTGTCCCCTGAAGTGCCGACTCCGTAAGATGTGTGATCTGTTCGATTTGACCATCAAAAAGAATAGGCTCATCACTCTCTAGAATGGAAGACTCAAGTCGCGGAAGGTTACGAATGATGAAGACATCGTTCGGGGACGTAAATGATGATTGACTAAACAGCAGACGTCCAGTGAAGAGTGGCTGGATTCCAGACGCTGCCTTGCTGTGGGTAAGAGCGACAGGGGTCGTGTACTTTTTGGACAAATTCGGGTTTGTCGTCGACTCTGAAGGAGTTGGTGGTACGGGTAGCACAAACACCTTAACTTTAGCTTCGTCTCCGGCAGTGAAATATATGAAGTTTCCTTCTTTGGAGAACTAGAGTGTGGTCAAGTCGTCGTGAGCATATGAATGATTGAATCTTACAGCTAAACTGTCCGGAGAACGGTCCCATCCTTGGGTTAAAGTATATCTAACTTCCTTCTGGAGATCGTAGATGACAATTTTGGCCCTTTAAAAACGTCGTAGGTTCACTCGAGCAAGGAAAAGAAGGGAAGTACCTATCACTCTCATAGCCATCCTCATCCAGCTCCAGCCAGGCAACCTTAGTTCCTTGGGTATTCAGCACGGGGCTATGAATAGCTCCTTGTTTTCCAGACGTGAGTTCTCGTGGTTTACCGCCTTGAATGTCCACGATATAGACCTACGTGGCCAGGTGTGAATGGAAGCATACATAACGGAAATGGAACCCAAACATTTTGCTTAGTGTGCCAAGCCTCATCCAATTCAGGATCTTTAGTCGTGTAGACAACCAAGTTGCGGGAGATATCAAAATCGTCCGTCCCACCAAACGGCTCAACTGGAGAACTCTAAGAAGAAAGCAAGTTAACAATGGCAAGGTTTAGGGTAATAGATGCTCTTACGTGTTGCGTACCCCGCAATAAATTGGTGAACTGTCCGTCGAAAACCCATTTTCTATCGGGATCTTGGTACAGCGAAACACTGAATAAAGAAGGCTTCTTAGGTCCAACCCAAGTGTCCCAATGGCGCTCATAAGTTGTATCATAAACGTAGGCCGAATTTCCGCGCGCTTCATAGGCGTCGTCTTGCTCAGCCACAGAGGTAAGGTTGCCGTCGGGGTAGACGTAATCGGAGAAGACTAGACGACCGGACACAGTTGAGTAGCGGAAATTTGTTGCAGATTTGTTCGGAAGTTTGGCAATCAAAACGGGAGTGTTAGTTGTCCTGAGGATGCCGGCTTGGTCCTGAGAAGTGGTATCGAGAGCGATATCTAAAGCATAGATTTCCAACCCAACTTCCCCCTCGACCACATGAGCGATTGTTCGAGACCGGATCCAGAAAGCCTCGCCGCCTTTCTCGAGCTGCAACTGATTATTACTCCTACATACCCGAGGAAATCAGGTTACGAACCTGGATCTCCAAAGGCTTCGCTGTTGATTCGATGGATGTCACCACAAGAGATTTCTTATTCCTATCATCGAATAAGCCCCTTCGTTCAAATTACGCGTCATAATCTATGCAACTCACTTCTTCTCGTTGAGAGAATATTCGCTGACCGGCACCAATAAAAGATCACCGGCGTCATTGGCAACACCGACACCAGGGCGCCTCAGCTCAACCTAAGTATAACGGGGATTAGCGCTAGCTTTACGGCCTGCATCAGAGGAAGAGGGAATCGAACCAAATTCTTCGGAGAAAAGACACCCGGGCCCTCCCTAAAATCGAACTCTTGGCTATTGAGGGACATTGACTTCGCTGGAGGAGGCAGGGTAGGCGACGGGGCTTGAAAGGGAAGTTGGGCCGTCAGGCCCAGAAGAGTCAAAGGAAACCGCATGCCTCAACCAGGTGACAAAAAGCGGACTCTGAGCGGACTCGCTGTGAATTGAATTGACAAAATATATGATATGCCGTCAAGCTTGTGACTTGCGCAATGTTGCACCATATGTTACTCGGCTTACTGATACTCACGAGACCGTGTCAGATAGATATTAATAACGCGAAACGATCTCATCAACTACAATTGCAATGTAGCATAAGTGGACACGACATGTAAGTTATGGTATACAGGCAGGAAAGCGACCAAAATGAGGTACAGGAGAAGCATGTTTAGTTTACTCACTCATAGCGTCCTCATCCTCATCTCCACCTTCGCCTCCACCCCCTATCCTTTCCTCTTCTGTGAGAGCACCGGGTCCTTCAATCTGCACGACATCTCCAGTCTCAGAGTCCCATCGCGCAATAAGACCGACACGGAATACGACCATTCTATGTCCAATCAACTTGAGAAGTTGGGCTTGCTCGCCGGATAATGGCTTGCCCTTTTTGCATAGTTCATGAGGGTTAGTGAGGGTCGGAACGCCTTTTATCATAGAAGTGGTCAATCCCAGCTTTCGCAACTGCGGCTCCTCATTGTGTGGGAAAGGCTCTGGAGGATCTGAATGGTGTCGAAGTACCGGCCCAGCGGGGAGGATTACCGTTCGGCTGGCGATGTTACCTGCTCGAGCGAAGTCTGGTTGCTTGAAGTCGACGAACCAATCAGTGACTTCTTCTGGTGGCGAGTCAGTGAATAATACACCGACTTGGCCTTTTATTTGCTGTTTTCGGTTGTCAAGAACAAGCTACAAATGAGAGCTTTCACAGACGCACCTTGGCAAGCTTATGGATGCCTGTCCGATGCTCCTCTTCCGGAGTCAGTCCCAAGGCCTTCGCCATCACCGCACCACGTCCAAAGAATATCCGAGCGGAGCTGTATTGATAGATATAAGTTTTTGAGGTTGAGATATAGGTGGTAGCGCACTCTTTCCATTGTTTTCTGACCGTCTTCAGATGCGCATTTCGCATAGATCCCACCTCAAATAGCCAGCAATATCTCCACTTTTCCGAGTTTTCTTGGAGCTGATAAAAACATCAATTACACGAGGACTAGAATGGCTCATGGTTTTCACGCACCTCCTGCATCATTGCAGTTTTTTGCTCCTTAGTTTTCTTGGCAACTTTTGTCAAGGACACTTGACAAGAACAGTGAACACATGCATTTAGCAAGTATTGGATCTCTCACCAAGCTTTGCACGCTTCGATCTGGGCATGGTCGGTTTTTGGAGATGAGTGTAGAAAAGAAATTAGAAGTCCGCCAAAAAATATCTTCATCTATATTCGATCACTACTGCAGCCTTGTACAACTGCCAACATCTTCAAATGGTATCTCCAACTGAACTTAGGATCTTGGAGAATTCACTTCTCAACAAATCAGGGAATGTGCCATTTCATGCACGATTTCGCGCCCTCTTCACTCTGAAATCACTAAAAAATGAAGATGCCGTCCGGATTATTTCTGCAGGCATGCAACTTGTGATCTAATCTCTGTAATGAATATCCTAACACCTTTTCCAACCAGGGCTGGAGGACTCGTCTGCCCTGTTAAAACATGAACTCGCGTACTGTCTAGGACAAATGAAACTAGAATCAGCGCTTCCAGCTCTTGAAAAGACTCTACGAGACCAATCTGAGGATCCAATGGTTCGGCATGAAGTGAGTATGGCTCATTTTTGGCTTTCAAAAACTTGTTTCTGAAGTTGTACAGGCAGCTGAAGCCATGGGCGCGATCTCCGCGTCTACATCGATCCCCATTCTCCGAGAATTCGTGTCAGATCCCGAGCGTAGCGTGAGGGAAACCTGTGAGATTGCCATTGCGAAAATCGAATGGGACAATTCGGAGGAAGGCCGGAAACATTGGAACAGCTTGAAGAATGACGTCGTTCCGTGAGCACATTTTGCTGGGAAAGAATGGCCACATCTCAGTTTCTCTAGATTATACACATCGATTGATCCTGCTCCTGCGACCTCCGGTCTGCTGTCTGGACCACCAAGACCAGCTGATGTCTCAACCAGCAATGTCGCCGAGATCCAGACTAGATTGCTCGATACAAATCTTCCTCTATTCGAAAGATACCGCGCAATGTTTGCGCTTCGTAATATCGGGACGCCTGCGGCTGTTGACGCGCTTGCATCTGGATTCACAGATAGCAGTGCCTTGTTCAAGTCAGTGTTACTGTTTTTCCATATATTACGTTGTGTCTCAACGCGCCTTCAGACATGAAATCGCTTTTATATTTGGGCAACTTCTTTCTCCGCATTCAATACCTTCTCTTTTGCCAGTACTGCGAGATAATAAGGAGTCTGAGATGGTGCGACACGAGGCGGCCGAGGCTCTTGGAGGAATTGCAACCCCAGAAGTGCTGCCTCATCTTAGGGAGTGGATGGACAGGGAAGATGCTCCAAGGGTGGTCCGTGAAAGCTGTCAAATTGCGATTGATATGTGGGAGGTATGTTCTCACTCCTTTCATTGACTTTGTCCTGAACAACACTGTTGCAGCATGAAAACTCCGGTGATTTCCAGTACGCGAATGGTCTTATTTCTACCCCTGTCGAGACCGTTGCATAGAGAACCTAGTTCTAGTTTTGTGCTGATAACGTTTTTGAGGTTTGTCAACCGACGAGTGTAAGCAGGAGGCTTTCACCACTACTATGTATGTAATTCCGAGGGCATTGATCAGATGGCGGTGACCTAAATAAAGGTGCAGCCTGCAGCAGTCCGCTACTGACGTTGCTACTGTTCAAGCTTCAAGGACTGCTGCCATAATGGTCTCAAGAAGACTTTATTATTCTTTCTGGACAACAGGATCAGAGCCTGTTCTTCGTTCTCTGACCGAAGCGATGTATAAGCAATTGCAATTGATTGCCTTCTGTGTCTTATCCCGTAAAAATACAATGTCCACTACAATGCTTCGCGATCGGAGTTATTGCGTTATAAGTGACGTTTCTTGTGCGGCGCATCAACTTCAAGTCAGCGCCGGCCACAACGCTTGTGCCCATTGCCAAAAGGCTCGCCTTGAACCAAGAATTAAGCTGTTTCGCTTGTTCTTTCATCTATTGTCTTTCTAATGCTTAAATACACGCATATTCTGCACTGACTTCTTATCGGCCCGTTCAAGTCGACATCCCCGACTTAACTCTCATCCTCCTCGATCTCATTCCTCACTGAATTCTTTCCGGCGACATATTAGTTATGGGAGTCAGACAGGAACTATCCACACAATACGTTGAAAACCATCCTCAGAGGAAAGCGATTCAAGAGTATTCAAGATACAAGATATCTTCGATGCCTCAGCTTCAGCCTGAGCCTGGGTTAGAAGCCATGCACGATATTGTCTTGTCTCATGCCTATAAGGCATTGACTATCGAAGAAAAAGAGCTCAATTCCTGTTTCATGAAGGCGGAGAAAGGATGCATCAAGAGTTGCATGCATCTAGGTCTTCGGTGAGAATCTTCTCTACTGTGTTTTGAGTCAACCCTTGATGTATTCTGTGCTTTAGTTTTCTTTCAGGCCTGAACACTCTTATTGACTGCAAACAATCTACCCACTACTTTGAAAAAGCTCTGTCGTACAAAGCGAAGACCAAGGAAGAAGTGGACCTCCACGCAAGCGCGCATGCTTTGCTCCTCGAGAGTCTGGGTTTGGTTCCGAGAACGGGGCTTTCTCTACCTGACCCCGTGGAACTAATCGTTGACGTCGGCGAGCCTCATGCATGGGATGCAGTGCGCCTACGACCTCCTCATGCACTGCTACCTTCGATCATCGTCGATTTTTGTGTTGCTTTCGCAAAGTTGCGTCGCGAGCCTCCGAGTCTCATGGTGAAAAATGGGCTGTGGAACACCATTTAAATTAGTTTAGTTTTTTTTTTCAGACTTGGGGTTTGCAATGTTCGAGTGCAACGCGATAGTCGCCAGGGCAATTAAAAGAGAAGTCATGAAAAATAAACCTATAAGGTACTATTGCGCTGAGCCTGGATGCGGAATAGAAAGTGATAAAGGCAAAGCTTTGAAGAGATGTGCGTTTTGACACTTTTGGTCAGCATCAAATAATTTATTCACATTTTCTCGTTTCGCTTAGGCTCCGGGAAGTGCGACGAGGCGGACAAACCACACTATTTGTTCCACCCAATGTCAAAAGAAGGTGCGCTCGGTGTCTCATTGTTACTTGTCTGCAGTTAATCACCCGTACGAAACATAAAGCACTGGAAAACTCACAAACCACATTGCAAGCCGGATGGTGGCCGTCCGTCCAAAGAGTCGTTACGAACGCCGGATCCGGGATTCGATTTCGAACTCAAAGCGAAGCCAGGCTTGTGGACTGAGTCAACGGAGCCAACGGCTGTTATTCCTGTCATTCAACCGATGGTCAGCAACAAAGGCAAAACCTATCGCGTTAAGGCTCCACGAATTTTCCTAGATAAAATCGACCAATTTCGTGTTTCTGATGACGGTGAATTCATATCTCTAACAGAATTGAGGGAGTCATTGTCGCGGTGAGCCATCAGTGAGCTTAGGCACAGCGAAGTGACGCTTCGAAGCTATAGGACTTGCTTTATGCAGACAACAACCACTCAATATTATACCTTCAGCAGTGTATTTCAGTTACTGTACCAATAAGACCATCTCTTTACGAGGTGTTACGTGTTATGAGAATTTCCGTCTCTTCATATGCATTACTCATACCTGAGAAATACCTCTCTTCAAAACTTGATATTGATCTATGGGTGCCGTGCTGTGAAGAAAAAACATTGTTTCGTAACGCTCCTCATCGGGGTTTATTACGCTTTATGTGGTCAAAAATGAAGTATAGATGAGATTCGGCATCTACTATGCGACGCGTGAATAATCATCGGTTCTATGACGAAATTTGATCGATGTCACCTGACAGGCCATTTGACTTTTTTTCAATCCTTATAACTTTAAGTTGTAGCTGTGATATCGATGCCTCTAGACGGGCATGATTTCCTGGTATCCCAGGGCTGGTCGGGAAAAGGAACTGGCCTTCGACAAGGTGCTATCAGCCGCCCGCTCACAATACCTCAGAAGAAGAACCTGGCTGGACTGGGCAAGGACCGCGACGAAGCCTTCCCCTTCTGGGATCAGTAAGTCATTTCAAGCCACGCTCATTGTAGCCGGTCTGATATTCGTAGCCTTTTCGATGCAGCAGCAAAATCGATACAGCTCAAATTTGCGAGCGATGACGAGGTAGTTACTCATACATAGGAACATCATTTCGTATCTCACACTTGATTTCTTACAGTCCGACCAAGATTCATCCTTGCCAGAAATTAAACGCACCACCACGGGAATTATGTCTAATCGCAGACCTGTGACTGGAGTATCTGCCACTTCGTCTGGTACCAACACCCCTGAACTGAGCGATGACAAACCTCGCTTGAATTTACTCGCTACGGCAAAGCGTGATGCTGCCCGGAGTAGCCTCTACGCTAGGTTCTTCCGAGGTCCCATCTTAGGTCCTGATGATGCCTTACCCTCGCTTCCTGAAACATCTATTTCCGAAGAGGTTACACAAGAGCAGGCGATCAAAAAACCTATTGAGATCAAGGACAGGGAGAGAAGGAACAGTACAGATGTTCAAGATAGGGCGAAACTCTCGTTGAAGAAGCGTAAGAAGGATAGTGAGGACGACGCCATGCGATCGCAGTTCAACGTGAAAAAAGAGCAGAAGGCACAGGAGAAGGAGGAACGCAGGGCTCGACGGCGAGAGCGGAAGGCTGAAAAAGAAGCGGCGCAGGACTTAGAGAAAGGAGAGAAGAAAAAACGCAAACGAGAGTTGCGAGAAAAGGCGAAGGAGGTTGTCAGTCAGGACATATCGACTTCGAAGAATGAAAAAGGCAGGAAGGAGAAGAAGTTGAAGAATGACGTCGTGGCGGGGGCGATTCTTCACGAGGAACTGGCGCCGAAGGATATTGAATGCATCCCTACCAACAAAGTTTCTGATACCTCGATCTTGACCGCAGAACAGACGCCTAGTACTGAACAGTTCGCAAGCGAGACTCATGAGCGTAGGAAGAAGAAAAGGCGGAAGCAGGAGTAGCTGAAACCTACTACCCATTATACTCTTGTTTGGAACGTGTTAGTATACCCAAGGTATCGATCTACTGTATGTTTTATTTGTTGCAAATGTATTATTTTTTTAAAACAAAGACGGGGTGGTCTACCTGCGTTACGAGGAATGCTGTGATGTATGAAGAATGCAAGACAAGCTGACTCCATAGATGAATGAAAAGAAACATGTGTTGGGTAAACGGATATCAAGTATGAGCGCTCCTCCACGCGCTCTGCATGGCGATACGCCGCGCCTGTTCATGCGTCGTCAGTATGATTCGAATATAGCTTACACACAAGATATACCTGGTCAAAGGAGATAGAGCTCTCTGTAAGCTCCACCCGTTGCCTTCCACTGTCGTCTTCATCCTCGTCGTCATCGAAGGATGCCCGAAGTGCGCCGCCCCGCATGCCACCAAATGCGGCCTTCCCGCCCGCCAACGAGAAAGGGGTTGATGCAACAGCCGTCCCAAATACACTGGCCGATTTCGGGGCACCGAAAGCTGCGAAATCCTGGACAACTTTGCGTGGCGGGGAACCAGGAACCATTGTCCTAGTGGGCGAAACCGGTTTCGGCGGCGTCTTCGGAGTGATCCCACCCAATGAATAGGACGTTCGATTTGAGGAGGCCCTCGCTGCAAGGTATTTGTCGGTGAAGCGGGTTCCCTGCACCTGACAAGGATTGAGCTAGAAGTTGAGACAATAGGGAGAAGGCTCACCCTTTTCAGCAACGGGCGAGCTTCAGCTAGGGAAGGGGCTTGAGTGAAAACAGCGACATTGTGAGTTGCCTCCTCTGATTCCCTGTATATACTCTCGATTACCACCTTCTTTGTGCTCTCATTGCGTAGCAACAGCTTCTCGTGGAGTTCGCGTGCGACGTCATCGACACTTTCGTTGTTACCAAGAATCCTTTCGGCCACAGCATGGCCAACTTCCCTAACAAGGCGCTCCATGTCAAGGTTCTCGAGGACACTCGCCACAATCGCGTTCGCAAGTAGATCGGCAGTAGTCAGAGGCAGCATCAGGCCTGACGTGATGTCTGTGATTGCTCTATAAAAGTCGTTTGCATACTAATCGAATTAGTTATGTGTCAACCAAGAGGATGAACAAGACGCTTAGATGACTCAACTGAGTACCCGCTAAGGGCGGGTTCACAGGCTACGAAAAACTACACGATCATCAGAGGTAGCGTGTAGAGCATGAGATAGTCGGTAGTTACCAAAGGTATACCTCGGCTAGCCATCTGTCGAGCTAGCTGCAATGGATCATACCCATCTGGAGAGCCGTCGTCGAAGCCTAAAACAAGAAGCGATGAGACACGTCCTACCTTGTAATGAAATGAAACTCCCTCACCGTCACCATATTCACCGATGCCATGAGGAGGTGCATCGGCTATGAGCACGATCATTTTACTAGAATACTCCCTCCAGTCCATGTTTAATGCCTCAGCCATCGCAGCCGTCACCGCTTCGGGTCCGTCACCACCACCAGAAGCATACAAACCAGACAAGTGATTTTGTACCTTGCTAATGTCGGACGAGAAACCAAAGTTCTTGACAATGTAGGTATGATCTTGTGGAGGGTGATCACGGAAAGCGACTAATCCAACACGAAGATCTTCGGAACTCTGCAGTTTTCCGGACTCAAAAATGTAGGCACAAATCTGTTCGATGTTCTTGGTAGCGGAGGTAATGTAGCTTCCCTGGCTTCCAGTACAATCTTGAATGAAAACCAAGTCACTGTGCGATGGTCAGATAATCGACACAAGGTGATGAAGGGGTGACTCACAGTGTCTTGTGCCCATTGTCAACAGTACCCTCCATCTGTGGAACATATTGCTGATAACTAGGCTCCTGTGGAACGCTAGGGCCAAGATCCATATCTTCATCCATGACGTGACTCAGTTGAACAATAGAGGTTGGAAATGTTGCAGTTGGCTCCTGTAGCTCGCGCCAAGGTTATGTTACACGGGGATGATTCACAACGAGAACAACGTTTTCGCGGGATGGTATCTGAAAGATGATAAATGGTCAGAGGCTGGGGCGCCTTTGCAGCGCAACAAAGCTTTAAATGTCCAGGACAGCGAGCGGGCACGAGTTTCCAATGATGCTTAGATTCGGATCTTACAGTTCGGCCATCGGATCTCTGATATCACGGACTGAGAATAATAAATATCTATCTAATATTCTAGATGTTCATACAAATGTTCTGTCACTGCCTTTCCGTCTATCGCCTTCCACCTAAGAACCAACTTGATAAGTAAGAGCTCCAACCAAGCAGCCCTGGCCCTCCAGGCCGGTATAACGTCCGATATATCATAATCAATCCTGCTGTACATCCTCCAAACACCGCAGTCATTGTGACGTACATTCTAAGCCTTGCCGCTGCCGTCATCGCACGGTCTGCACCTCCTGGTATGGCCGAGTGCCTAAAAAATACAATGAGATATCAAGAAACGTGGTAAATAACTATAGACGAACGGGTTCATTGCGATGTTGCAGATTGCATGGAAGACATCCGCGGTTTGACCAGTCTTCACACTCACTGCGACAGGCACTTGGAGTCCTAATCGCCTACAGTAGACATCTGGTTGTACTTCGTGTCTCTGTCGATCGAAATGAGTTGCCAGAAGCAGCAGGCAAAAGAAATACAGACCTGCAGAGCAAGATCGAGATCGGATTTCGTTGCAACAAACAACGTTGGTATGTGATCAAGACTATATTGTTGCTTGAGGGTAATCAGCAAATGGCATAGCAAACAAAGAATGACGCACTCGTAGATTGCTAATATACGAGAAGGAATTTGTATCGGACGAGTCATGGACATAGACGATGACATCCACAATGTCTGTTTTTTTTGAATTTCTCAAAGTTTCCGCTTCGTATCTTGAGCCAAATTCCTGAAGCTGCATGACCCTGGGTTAATACAAACAAACCAGTATAGCCTCACTACTTACCACTAGATATTTCTCTGATCCATCGATGTCCACCGAGTTTACCACACTAATCATCTGGCTCGTTGGCTCGTATAATTTCTTGCTTGCAGAGTCAGAGGTCTCAATAAAAGGCTTCCCAGCAAAAGACCTGAGTATCGAAGTTTTTCCAGAACCGGCCGCGCCAATGACATAACACAGGAACACATTCCTTGTCACTTTGCCTTTACGTCGATCGATTTTTCTGGCCCGTGTCACCTGCAGGGCATCAGTCCTCGGTTCCTCTGAATATCCGAGGTATGCCAGATATGCTAATGTTGTTTTATGATCCAGAAGGGTGGTCATACTATGCCGCCACGTTACCATGCAGAGAAGAAAACAACGGTTTGGTGACGAACCTCCATTGAGCAAGCCAGCCTTGCAATGTTACAGCCCCAGAATCGTCAGAGAGCGTGGTATCGGGAAAGTTTTGGGTAGCCCATGGGTTCCCTGGAGAGGTGCTGAAAACCTCGTCCAGCTCTACCTTCTTTAGCGCACCATCCTGATCCTGTGAAAAATATGCTTCAAGCCAAATGAAGGAAATGTGGGCTGTTACTAGTACCTTGTCAAAGGTCTCAAATATATCTGTAAAGAATTGGTATCCAAGCGGGCTCAGTTCCACGGAGCAGTCAGCAGGGACGTCAAACCTAAACACAGAAGTCAGAAATAGAAGGATTAACATAATCTGTAACTCGCTTTGGCGACAAAAAGCTTTCTGTTAAGCGAAGGTCTTCTGCGTAACCAAACTTGCGAAGAACTGTCCATGTCGTCTCTAGCCGTCCCCGTTGAATGAAGATGGTGTGGAGGTACAAAAATCCTGCTTCTGTCAAGCCACCGTCTCGAACACCGCCTTCTGCATGGTCTTGAACCATTTCTTTGATGCCTTCTAGCTCTGATGATTGAAGAGGCGCATCGAAACATTTGCGCTGAAAACGAATTAATAAGTCACACGAGTACGCATATTTAGAAAGTTTACTTGGAATTCATTCAACTCAGACGCATCCAAGATACCGTCCTTGTTAGTGTCGCAAAGCTTGAAAATCCGCTTTAGAGCCGTGATACATGCTGGTTTCAATACCTGAGGCGACTGGATTAACAGAAGCTACTGAAAGCGTGGCGAGAGTGCGTACGTGATCGCGCGAGTCATATAGAGGTGCTGTAGGATGCAATACCGCTTTCTGAGCAAAGTAGAACACTTCGGACACGTTCAAGGGTGTTTTCGCTGAACATTCAACGCATGTTTCCACTTCCTAGAAGATCAACGTAAGACACGGGAATTAAAGAAATCATATCACGTACCTTGAACTCGTTCATGATCGGGACAATTTCATCCTCTAACGCTTCATTGGTAACTTGACCACCCCGCAAGTCAATTTTGTTGCCAACTAAGATGACGGGGACCTGGAAATATTATCAGTGACATAACTAAGTGAGGAATTGGGTATATCACATTGACACCCAGCTGTCGAAAATGAGGTAGCCAGTAGGCGGGAATGCGATCGAAGGAGTTCGGGTTGTCTATCGAATACACGACGCAAATAACGTGAGCTTTCCGAATTTCGGACTCGAGGTGTGATCGATCCTGGGGGCCAGCTTTTGGATCTGAAATCAACAAGGGTGTAAACGCTACCGTGTGGCCACGCACCTCCGGAATCAACAATGTACGTAGTGACGTTTTCTGGGGTGACTTCAGGCGGAATAGTGACCTCCGGAACAACGTGTTGCACCTAAAATACACAATTTCAAATGAGTTGGGTTGAGGGTGATAAAACATAACAACGTACGTGGGCTACGAAAGACTCCTTGATCAACGAGGTGACTATAGTACTTTTGCCGACGCCCTCTAGAGAAAAAATCAGGCGGCTTGGTCGGACTGGAGGGAAAGTACCTGGTATTACTTACCGTCGCCGACAAGAAGGATACGCACATCTCGCCGCATGAGCCCTTAGTTCGGAGAAGAATCGGGCGAGGTCGTTGTCAATTTGTATAAGCCTGAGTTCAATGACAAGTAGTTGCAACTTACGCCATTTGGAAATGCAATTTTAGACACGTGACATTCTATTGTTGGACGCGTAGCTTCCGAGCCGACGTAGTTGGACTCAGTATATTCGTCAGACTCAGTCCGCAGGGCTCTATACTGATCAGGTTGAGCAAATGTTGACAATATAAAAGCTCGGAACAAGAGTTTCATCACCAACAATCAATAGCATCCTCCTCCAACATATGTTGCTCACTGCGTTGCCCAATGATGTCTTGATCATAATCTTACAAAGCTGCGCTGTCCCAGAACTAGTCGCTCTTTCTTCAAGCTGCACTCTACTAAATTCTCTGGTACATTCTATGCCTGCCTTCTTAAAAGCTTAATTTTAACGAGCCCATCAGGTCACAGAATTCGGTTGGGCAGCTTATTTGCGAACCAACCCGCGGCCATCCTTCAGCCTCTCACAGTCGCGCAAAACCTGGTCCGCACGCGAACAGGTTCACTACGACTTTCTGGTTGATCGGTCATGGTCTTCTTCAGAATTTATTGCCCGTCCGCTCTCCAAACCTTGGCCAGGTAAAAGGCAGCCTGTTATGGCCGTCAGCCCTTCTAGGCTTGTTATTGCCGCTGGGTCCGATATAACCTCTTACAATTTTGGTGTATGTGGGAGAGGAGAATCCCCTTCGGTGCGCCTCGAGGGCTCTTTTTCCTTCTCACGACTAGGACGGTCCAGTGTTATCACCAGTATGGATTTCATTGAAGACGGCCTGTCTAATGAAACATTGTGCCTTGGCTTTCAGGATGGTGTATTGGAGCAAATATCTCTGAATCCCCCTTCATCATTCGACACTACCTCGCCATCTTTTGGAGTGACGCTTTTGTCATCCTCTCAACTTCCAGGTCGAGATTACATCGAGAGCCTATCATCGGAACGGGGTCTTCTCCTCAGCTTATCATCGAGTGGGATTGCCTCATTGAAAAATATGCAATTTTCTCTTGTAGAGCCCGCAAACGTTGCACTAGACGAACGCAGTTGGGCTTCTCATCTCTGCCTAGACAGTTCTGGGCCCTACGCCGCCTTTGGCACGTCCTCGACTCGACCCCTCAGGGTTCATTCTATAGAAAATGATGGATTCTCGCATAACCCCATTGCTATACTTCACGCTACTATAGATCCAGAGTCCATTTCTACACCAGTCTATTCCGCAGTGTATGGGATTTCTCGAGCTCCTTTCGCATCTCCGTGGGGCGCGTCGCCGCAGATTCTGGTATCAGGCTGGTTTGACGGACAGGTGAGGTGTCATGATCTGCGGTCGTCCCGCACGACAAGAGCTGGGCTGTCGGTGGAACCTGCTCTTCTTCCGGTCCTGACCATGAATGATCCTGGGCAGTCAGAGCCCTTCTACTCGGTCTCGTGTGGCGGTGGCTCCTCTAGCTACGTTGCAGCGGGATCTTCCCGCCACAGTGTCGTCTCATTTTGGGACATTCGTTTTCCGAGCGCTGGCTGGAGTGTTTACGCGCCTGGCAGTGATCGCTCTCCCGTCTATGAAGTCATCCTCGAAAGTTCAAGGTTATTTGGCGTCACACATAGCCGTCCGTTTGTGTACGACTTCGTAAGTCTCTATCCGACAACGAACGAAGGATGCATAATAACGTAATATATTGAACGTTTTTTAAAGGGACCGGGTATCGACTCCGGAACTTATCCTGAACTACCTCAAGGTCAAGTGGATGGGCTTAGGAGGAAGAAGACTACCAGTAAATTCGGCTACTATGTCACAACATACCCTCACCGAACCCAAAGGATTTTTTAAATAACTTTGTTGCTTTTGACAAATCGACCCAGAGTGCCATGATTACAGAGGAAATAACTTGTCCGTATAGTAATACTCATCGCAAACTGGAAGAAGCGATACAGCAATGAATGCCAATATATAGTGAGATGCGACGGAGTGATATGGAGACAAATGGATGCTCGGCACTGCAGTATCAGATAGACAAAAGTGCACTGAGGATATACTTATGGTGAATATGGGAAATTGATGAAGATGTGCCATTCTGACAGAGAGCAATTAGCCACAATTAAATACTTAGTTTGACATCGCTCGTGAGGGCGCTAATGGCTGGCTGTCTCGGTTCAACTGTTAGTATTTCGAGAATATCATTGTTTTTATGTTTTTCAAGTGGATGGGCTGAGGACTAATACCAGTACATTCGGCTACTATCACCACACACCCTCACCCAACCTATTCTCTACGCGAAGGAATTTTTTGGATAATTTATTTTGCTTTTGACAAATCGAGTGTAATTATAGAGGATATAACTTGTCCGTATTATTCGTTACAAACGGGAAGAAGTGGCACAGCAGTGAATGGTATGTGGTGAGATGCGATGAAGTGATATGGAGACAAATAGGCTGGATGCTCGGTACGACAGTATCCAACACGGAAGATAGACAAATATGCACTGAGGATATATAGTGAATACGAAGAAGTGATACAGGTTGAGTTAAATAGTAATCATTGTGAAGATGTGCCATTCTGCGGCAGAGAGCGAGTAGCCCAATTAAATAGCTGTCTGACATCGCTCGTAGGTGCGCTATCGGCTGGCTGTCTTGGTTCGACCAGCAGACTGTGCAAGATGCTATCAATACATCTATTGTAACGGGAACGAAGCGTGCCGCACCTTCGACGATAAAGGTCTTGGAGATCTCCGTGATGACGAGCATTTTCAAAGGCGACATTAAGATACGCTTGAACTTCCGGAATCGCCTTTAGATTATAAGGAACTTGGAAGCGTTGCATATCTGAAAACCTTTAAATCAAGATATGTCCGACCAACGAGAAGAGCCACTTACCCTGAACAATGCGAGCAAGTTTATGATACTTGTTGAAGTTCAGTAATTTTTTGCTAGGATTCATTGGTGACGCTCTGTGAGAAGGGTTTCCTTCGCGGCAAAAAGTAACATCGGTGAGGTAGAGTCCTGAAAGATGCATCAGTCAGAAGAATGCACCCATCGTAAGTATGCGTACCCAAGAAAGGAACCGCTGGAGGGGCAGTATTACGAAGCTTCGAGCGGTATTCATGGTAATTGCGGCTATGGTCCGCCAATCTTCTCAGGGACTCCATCTGCGACTTATACTTTTGAGGGATGCCCTATCATTGGTGGTTAATCAGGATTTAAATTTGTTGAGATGAAGCCAGGACGTACCATCCATGTTTGGTGTAGCCTTGAGATTGTTGAGGAGTCCAAGGCGGCAAGCACCGACCGCGACGTGCTATAATTCGCCAAAGATGTGCACCGCTGAGATACCGTCAGAATGTACACGAGAAGAAAAAAATCCGGATAACCTACATCTGCAACCTTAATAAAGAACCTAACCAAAGCTGTTCTTTTCTTGAGATCAGGTTCATTTAAAATGCATTCCGCAACCCAACCCGTGATAACGGTGCTCAGCGAAGAGACAGCTCTGACATTCACTGGAGATTTTGCACCCTCTGAGCCCATTTCCAAAACCTCCTCTGGCTGAATTGCGCAGTATAGATTGCATTCCATGATAGTCAGTTGCCTCGCTAGCTCCAGTGCATCGAAGTCGGTGACAACAATGGATGCAAAGTCTTTCTTCCTCAGCGCCACTAGCAGGGTCTTAGTCATCGTCGGCCGTGGAACTTCAGACGTCAAGAGAATAGCTGATGGAGGATTGATGGACATTCCTGGATCGCGGCTTCGGTCGCCCTTTGGACTAATGGTAAAGTCTGTTGTTTGTCGACGCAGAGTGATCAACTCGAGGATGCGCTGAGCTGGTGCGGAAAAATAAAGAGCGAGCTCATTTCGCACGAAGAGCGTCAATGACGGTAGAGCAGGGTCATCGGTGCCCGGCCGCCAGTACATCTCAACCCATGCTTTAATGAGATTTGACACCCGGAGCCGTACTGGCACACCCTTGCGTTGTTGCCAAAAATGGAGGTCACCTTCTGAAAGTCCTGGTGGTGGCTGAATGTTATATCGAGCAATGATGGCGTCCACCAGTTCCACGGGCGACGAAAACAGTCTGAACGTCATGAAAAACACCGCAGAGAAAGCCGGGTCTACAAGGTTGTCATGAGGCGTGATCTTTTCCACCAACACGTCGAGAGTGGCCCCAACGAGGTGGCCATCAGTATTGTATGCAACATCTTCCAACGAATAGTCGTGCGACAGCATCCAAGAGGTTGGGTCTTGAATAAACTCTGGGTTCAGGTCAAGGGCATCAGGAGGAACATCACTGCCGTCGTAGAACTTTTCTGCTCCTGGGTTATTATTCCGGATGCTGCCCTCCCACGTTGTACCATCATCTGTTCGAGCTATAGATATCGGAGAAGGCAGGTCAGCCTCGACCGGAGCAGCAGAGAGGATGAAGGAAGATGGTCGATGTTTGGATTCATCCGGTGTAGTTGCAGCCGTGTCTACAGATTGCAACGAGGAAGACTTGGAGACAGTACTTTCTTCCGAGCTTAAGGATAAATCTCTAGGTCTTCGAACAGGCGATGGGGTCATAGCCTGTATGGTGAGGTCCTCGTCATTCATTCCATTCGTAGGATAACCTTGTAATGAGCTCATAGTCGTGCCCGTTCTGATGGACTGGATTCTGGAGAATTTGCTTGGAGTGAAGGGCTGAGACCCATCATCGCCAGTGGGAAGATCAATGATGAATGGTCTTTCGCCGGCGGATCTGTTCAAACACACTTTGACTGCGGCCACACAATCAGCCCCCGCTTTCAGCGCACTCGTCGCTGAACGTAATAGGGTCTGTTTTTCTTCGTCCTCTGTCATTGTTGGAGGGAGTGAGAGCGTCAGAAGGCGGACAGACTCTGCGAGGGCACTCGTAACATTGTACAGTCCGTCTTTGGCAAATTTCAAGTTCCCCAGTCGATTAATCGGGACTTCGGGGTGTTGCATGACAGCTTCAACGATAGTCAATAACTTGCATACCATCTCCACGATTTCTCGAACGAGGTCGTATAGATGACCGGTGCTTGATGCATGAGAGCTACGGGAATGAGAATGGGCATGCCCTATGAATGCAGCAATAGTGGACAAATATTGGTCGTGGGTGATACGCAGAGCTTCTATGACCTGTGCCGTTGTTGAAGGACCACAAGGGAATGGCGGAGCAGGAGTGGCTTCTTGAGAGGATATCGATGACGACGAGGAGATACTGCTGACTGATGAGACACCTGGTCGATGTCCAAACCGATTTTGAACATATACGGCCTCTTTCGAAGGACCTGCAGATGGCCGATTAGGTAGCAAAGGTATTGCATCCGACTCTTCCTCCCTCGCAGCCAATGCCCTGTGATTTCGGAGGTTGCCCATGCTTTTGACACGCAAAGCTGATCCTGCCGTTGCCATGAGCTCTTGTTCCCGTACCCGTGCCTGAGTTGGAGTCTTGCCGTCAGGGGAGTCAACACCGTAAGATATCGGGGGTGTATCAAAGGACACATCCTGACTCCATGACGGTCCTTCAGTAACGGTGGATGCCGTGGACTCCCGTTGATTGGGGAGCTCAATGCCACACTGGACTGCAACAGACAAAAACTTTCGGACGTTGGCAAAAACCTGTCCACCTAAACGCAGCATGTTTTCCACTTCGAGTTCTTGGTTCTGGTTGTCTGTGGTGCCATCCGAGGCCTTCTTCGCCTGTGCAACTAGAGAAGCGAGAACAGACAAAATTCGTCTTCGTTCTTGAGCTAAAGACGGGTGTTTTTGTAGAACAGGTGCATCCCGGACGAGAGTTCCAGTTGCAGACAGAATAGATCGAACACATGAGATTATGCAGGCAGTTGAAGGCGGAAAATGAGACGCTCTGTTAGCCCGGACGGCGGTTTGGAGCAAGGATAGGCTGTGTAGAAGAGGCACCATGAGTGCAGGACAATACGAATCAAAATCTTGACCAAATGTTTCTGGATTAGAGGGCTGCCGGTGATGTTGGGAGTTTTCAACTGATTTCGAGGTGCCCCATGACACTGTAGATGCAGTAGATGCGGAATGAGCGTGCCCCCGCTTTTGCATCGCTTGTAAATATAATTCGTAGGAGAAAAATGAAGGCTCACAAATTGCTTCTGAGGAAGCTCCTCCGCAGTCAATGAATCCACCTCGGTATTTACATAATTGCTCGGAAACCACCCTCTTCTCCCCTCCAGCTCGCCATCCCACCACCCACTAACATCTCTGTTGAGAACATGGATTATTTGTCCGGCGCGAAATGACAAGCAGGTTGCATTTGGAGGTTGTGGGGAGTAGTCATGCATAGCCAATACATATTCGGCTTTGATTCGTACAGTCGCATCAATATCAGGGCTGGATGGACTCGGAGAACGTGTACGTGCCATACGAGCAGTAGAATTTGACTGTCGGGGAGTCGGGAGAGCAGATGTCGAAGCATTGGCGGAGGAGGCGGTCTGTGAAATCATCGAGAGAGAAGAAGCAGAGGCGGCCGATGCGCTGCGCATCTTATGGGCTGCGCCAGGAGACTCTCTTGGACCACGCAAAGGGGAACGACTGCGAGCTTTGCGTCCAGGCAAGTTGTGAGATGGCCGGGCAACAAGGTTGGGTCCAAACTTGGTATTGATTTGAAGTTGTGAAGGATACATGGTTGAAAGCACTGGGATATAACCGTGTTGGGTAACTGGCCGGACTGTAAGGGACTCGTTGCAGCACGCAAAAAAACGCCCGCAGACGTACCTGTTCGTAACAAGGTATATTTCCTGCAGCAGTAGCCCACAAGCAGGATCAATAGTTCCTGCGATGAAAATCGTTGGAGAAGGAGTATTGAAGGTCCTAGAGGGTCGTTACAAAAATGGCGGGTATGTTATAGCGAGATTTCGCGCCAAAAAAGATTAGGAATTGACGCGACTGAGAAGAGCGGTTGTAGAATACAGCGGAGACCCAAATTTGCGCAAGAGGAGACTGGCTAGTGGATCCCGGTCGAGTGGAGGGAAACGTCCAGAAAACCCATAGAAAACGGTGGTCCTCGGCAAGAAACACGCCCAGAGTCTTCTCAGTTATCGCGTGCGTTCAACTTTACACAACAACACCAAATACCACTACTTCATCATTCCCAGCACTCCACAGATAGATTGGGCTTTATATTGAATTTGGTCAAGCTGTTCCTTGATTATTGTCCGATAACACTAGCTCTGTACAATCCAAGCTCAATACTGCACATGTAGACTGACGTTAATGTTCAACTTTATCACAGTCGATCGCACGCGGCGCAGTAGTCGGTTGCGGATCCCACAAGATGCGTAGGCACATATTGATGAGATCCAAGACCTTTGTGTTGCAAGGCGATGCATTCATTTCCCCACGATAGTACTTTTTTTGTAATTGGCCACAAGACTGCATAGCTTGAGATATCGCAGCGGTGGTTTGGCCGCCATCCGTTGAACCAGTTTTGGACTACGCGACAATAATCACGTGATGCGAAATTGGCAATCATTTCTGACTTGCAGTGCCAGTGACATCAGGGATCCGTTCAAGAAATGATACAGCAAGATCTATCTTGATATGGTCATATTACGTGGGCTAGATCATCTTT